>JALMQS010000902.1:0-27543 GCA_024734495.1 Forficula auricularia
ATCGACCGTGAATCACCCTGTATATAAGCTCATGTTTTACTCATGATAAATTATTTTGAATCATCCGCTGTGTGACGTCACCAAAATTTTCCTCGATGAGATGCGGTTCCCGCCATTTTGCTTCAGTATACGAACCGCCAGAGAGCTCTGTAACTAGTATACGCTAAAATACATAGGGCCCTTATGGAGCCTTCCTCTCTATATACTCTATGGTAGTATCGATTTGAACTTTGGATATGTGGCGCTTCACAAAACTGTCGGTAGAGCGCGCCACATATTCAATCACTTTCAACACATAAGTTGTATTTTAACAGAAAAACAAATAAATATACAAAAATATCGATATTTGTAATATACATCACACACATGCAACCATATGTAAAGATTTATCATAAATAAATTACCACCAAGTCGAGGGATAAATTATGCAATGCAAGAAATAAACAGATCTAATTTCAGAAGTGATAAATATGTCCATTTTGATTAAATATAAGTCATGACAATTCAATAACAACTTAGATGCAATACTAGAGATGGGTAGTTCGTAGAACGAACTAGTCCAAATGAACTATTCCTAAAAATGAACTAAGATGGGCGGTCACTTTTTTGGTGAACTATAGTTCAATCGACTTCGGGATTGTTCGGCTGAAGTCGGCTATCTCCGTATAACCTGTACATCTACAACCCACTCGTCATGCCTCAATGCTGCCAACGGCGAAATAACAATAAACAGAATACCTAATCACCATTAATTTAAAATGGGATGCTAATCGAATATAATATATAAAATAATAAAAGATCCAAAATATTTAACATTTTTATAATATTTTAAATGGAATATTTTACATTTTTTTTAATATTTCAAATGGAATTTTTCACTACTTTTTTTATTAATTTAAATTGAATATTTAATGAAATTAAATAATTATTTGTTTAATTATTAAAAAAAATGTTTGACTCTCATTTGGAAAAGCCTAAAATTTTTATTGAACAATTTGTAACTGGATAAGAAATAAGAATATTCTTAGTATCTTAGTTCTTGACCACGGTTCTTATTTCTTAGTTGCTAAGTTCACATAGTTCACTTAGTTTAGTTCTTTTTCTTTAGTTCTTTAGTTCTACTAGTTCTTAGTATCTTAGTTCATAACATTTAACTTTTAGTTCCTAGTTCCAGAGTTCACTTATCGTTCACAGGTTCGCCTAGTTCACCTTCACAGTTCAAACTTATGTCTCTCTCAAATATATACTATTTCCCAAAACTACAAAATCTAAAATTAAATCTTTCAAATCACGCGCCTTCAGTCTTCTAAAATAAATGACATTTTGATATATGAGATAACCTACAAAAATTGCTGTATATTGTCTTTTATCTCACCTATTTTATCCCTATTATGTTTTATCTTAATTTCTTCATCTATATATATGTTATTTAGGCTTATTTGTAAATTGATATTTATATTTAATTTTTGTGTCTAAGGACTTAAATTTGTAATTTTATTTTCTAATTTAATTCTAAAAAGACTTTATATTTATACTTGTAATTTTTATTTATGTTAATATTCATATTTACTTAGATTTCTTATATTTACATTTATATATTTTATAATCAAAAAAGAAAAATCTTTGTAAAGCTATTTTTTAAATTTTAACCTTTCATTGGTGTTTTTCTTGTGTTAGGTTGGTATGTAAGATTTGAATGTTATGCTTTGTCATATTGGTAAACCATGATTTGAATGTCACGAATGTGACCACTCGTTCAATTATTATTAGTATTGACTTGTAAACTCCTGATGATGGACTAATAATCCGGAAATATATTAGAGTTTGTATAAACCTCTTTGAGTTTTTATTTCATTCACTGTGAAACTACACACCCTTTACTCTATTAACTAACATCATGTTTCACCTAAAACCTACACCACTTTCCATAAGTAAAAATAGTTCACTTAGTTTAGTTCTTTTTTCTTTAGTTCTTTAGTTCTACTAGTTCTTAGTATCTTAGTTCATAACATTTACCTTTAACTTTAGTTCCTAGTTCAGAGTTCACTTATCGTTCACAGGTTCGCCTAGTTCACCTTCAGAGTTCAAACTTATTTCCATTTCAAATAAAAATTAAATTATTTTTAATGATGTAAATATTTTTATCTGTTATAAAAGCTCAAACGCAAATAAAAGCAATGCAATTAATTATGCAGTTGATTTTTAATTTTATTTTCTGTAATTTCATTTTTCACATTATATAGATATATACTTATTTTTTAGTCTTAAATATTTATTATTTATATAAAAAATATTCTCTTATATAAATAGAACCAAGATACAAATATGTAAATAAATAAATATACAATTTTTGCTCGTTTAATAAGAGTAGATTCTTGTTAGGAACTAATTTTTTTTTCAACTATTTTGAGCTATGTTGTTTTTAAGGGTTATATATTTCTAATATTAACCCAGCAAAAAATAAAATTTAATTTTCTCTGGAAACCTCTTCTACTATCTAAATACGAAATGTGCAGATTTACTAAGAATAGCTAAGGTGAAAGGGGTTCGAGGGAAAATTGTAGGGAAGACAGACAGACAGACAGACATCAGCTGTGAAAATAAGTGAGCCAGCAAACAGCTTCCCAGAAGATCCCGTGGGAGACAAAATACACGTACAACTACTACTATAGAGGGGATATCTAATATTATTTAGGAATGATGGGGTGTATTCCGGCTAGCCTAAATAGGCTATATAGACCCTGGGCGGGCTTCAGAAACTACCTCAATTCAGCAAAATCACACCCACAAAATAATAATATAAAAAGAACTCTCGTTATTTAATTCATTACGCCCTATTGTTTTCAAAATGATTTTTTTTCTTAATTATGTTTAAAAACGAGCTTTTCGTGCCTGCCTTGCGGCACGTCCTCGAAGCTCGGCCCTCCGGACTGGTGCCCTGGCGGGCAGCGTCTCGGTCCAAAAATTTGATTCCTCTTAAAAAACAACACTCCAAATGTATACACGTAAACTACCGAAAATACATCGTCTCTTAAAAGTTTCGCCTCTTTAACTTTTGAGTGGCAAGGGGGGGGGGGAATAATTATCAATATATTTAATGTTTTCTAATTTAAAATGAATTGGAGTCACTTATGAGGAGAATTTTTTCTTTCGAAATGAATAGGGGAGGGGTTAGAAGGTGAAGGTACATGGTCTAAAGCATATAGATGATTAGCAAATGCGGAAGTGGAATCTGGATTTATGGGCTGGTTTCTTGTATCTTCTTGTATCAATATCATTATAAAAAAAAAAATATTCTTTCAGAATTACTCTCACTCGTATTTGGCCGCTTTTATTTCTCTCACTTTTAAATGCCAAAATAAAGTTTGTTTTAAATATAAGTGAAAATTTTATTTAAAAGAGCGCGTATGGTTAGTTAGTTGGCAAAACCTTCCTTTTAGTTTCTCTAGGGGTTACTGAAGGGGAGAGGCGGGCTGACTCAACTCCTTATTTCTCCCTTCCGTTTCCCTTCAGGGACTTCATTTTTAATTTCTAATTCCGTTTGTTTACAATTGCCCCTCCTGTTGGTAAAAGTTTGGAAAACCTCTTTCCTACCTACCTCTACCATATATGAGAGAGTTAAGGACCATTGTGAGTGTCTCTGTGTGGGTGTGGGTGTTAGAAAAAAGAAAGAAGCTCTTTTTCTCGCTCTGTCGATTTTATATTTATACCTACAGACTGAGTGAGACGTCTGGTGGAAATTTAACACATCTTTAATTCAAGATTAAAGTCTACAAGTGAGATGAAGCTAATATATAAAAAAATAAACTACAACGGACCGTTGCTAAACAAAAAAGATTCTGAAATTTTTAATATTATAATAATATATATATATATAAAATTAAGGTTTTGTCTGTACATTGGTCCAAATCACGCCAAATTTTGGTTGCACACGTTTCAAGCAAAGTTATGAACGAAAAACACCCTCAACAAAATTCCTGTCTGTATGTCTGTCTGTATGTCTGTTTCAGTGGTTTCCGCGAAAAGTTGCTCACGATTCACGTCAAAACGGCTGAAGGGATTATTATGAAATTTCATATTTGTATCAGAGGTCTTCTAACTTACGTTTTTAGCTATATAACGTTTTGATATTTTGACCCCAAAAGGGGGTTTGGGGGAGTGCATGAATGAAAATTATCAAATAACTCTTAAACTATTAACTCTACGGGAAATTTTATAATGAGCAAAGTTGTAGGAGATGTGATTTCTGACAACTTTTGTTTAAAAAAATTTCCCCCAAAAAACCACCCAAAAAGGGGGGAAGGAGAAAAATATATAAATTCTTGCCCTTGGAGCAAACTCAACCAAATTTTGTATACATAATCTGTAGGCCTCTAGAGAGCTAGAAATGCAAAAACTAACCACCTAAAATGGGGGGGGGGGTCAAAAAATGAAAATTCTTGCCTTTTGGAGCAAACTCAACCAAATTTTGTATACATAATCTGTGGGACTCTAGAGAGCTAGAAATGCAAAAACTAACCACCTAAAATGGGGGGGGGGGGTCAAAAAATGACAATTCTTGCTCTTGGACCAAACTCAACCAAATTTTGTTTACATAATCTGTGGGTCACTAGAAGGCTAGAAATGCAAAAACTGGGTGCGGGGGTGGAGTGGGGGTGGGTTAGGGCATGAGATGCGCGGAGTGTAATGGCGGTGGAGTGAGGGAGTATGGCGGAGTAGGGGGGGGGTGGCACGGGGGTGGTGCAAGGTTGGTGGATGTGGGGTTCAGGTGAGGGTCCAGTGGCGTAGTGGGGTGGTACGGGGTGGGGGTCCGAGGTGGGGGGTGCAGGTTAGAGTGTTGAAGTGGTGGTGTGGGGGCGGGGGTTGGGGTGCTGGGTGGGTTTCGTGGAGTGTGGTGGGTTGGAGTGGGGGTGAGGTTTGGGTTCTGTGGTATGGGGGGCGGGGGTTGGGCACGGGTTCATGGTGCGGGGGTAGGGGTGCTGGATGGGTCGGGGGGAGTGTAGTGTGAGGGTGGGATTCGTGGGTTGGGGGTCCAGGGGGCGTGCCCCTGGCTAGCAAGAGGGCCGCCGAAGGCGGGCCTTGCAGCTAGTTGTAAATAAAACAAACAAATTTGCATTTATAGGTGGAGCTGTCAGCTTCTAAAAAAATTAAGTTTCTGAAGCTCGGGTTTAAAAAAATTAGTGTTCAATTAAAATTGTTGTGGTTTCGATTAATAATTAGTGGACTGTAGATTAATAGGAATTAAATATCTTTCAAAAGGTGTTAAATGAATATGTTTAGATTATCAGGTAAAGAAATTAAAAAGAAAGCAGTTTGGTTTTAAATGATTTTATTAAATAAATTATTTATTAAATTGTTTTTTGGTAATCGAAGCTGACAGCTCCACCTACTTACTTAGAATTTTATATTTTTTAAATTTTCTTTACTTTATGGTTATAGTATGGTCTTTTAAAAGTATGAGTCTCGCAAGGAGCAAAAATGATTACATGAGGGATGTAAAATTTTACTGAGAGCTTTCCCACAATTTGAGAAATATATAGAGAAAAACGAAGGACCGGGTTTATATCTATTGTTTAGCTTAACAACGAGGTTGTAAGGCTCGCAGCGAATAGGTTGTAAATCTATTCCACTAAACAATCGATATCAAATTATAGCTTCGATAGGGACGCTAAGTTCTTTTTAACATATATATACCCCCACAACTTCTCACCATCTACAAGGCCCAAATCCGCCCCTGTCTCGAATACGGCTCTCATCTGTGGAGAGGAGCCTCAAAATATTCTCTTGCTACCCTGGATGCAATTCAGAAACGAGCCGTCAGGCTAATTGTCGATTCTACCCTCACCGATTCCCTCGACTCGCTGGCTCATCGAAGAGATGTCTCTGCCCTTTCCCTTTTCTATAGATACTATCACGGCAGGTGCTCTGATGAGATAAAATCAATAATTCTCCCAAAGCATGCTTTGCACGCAGCACACGTTTTGCCGACTCCCAACACTCTTTCGCGGTCAAATTGGAAAAGTGCCGGACCACTTCATTCGCCAATACATATATCCCCATGACTTCAAGGAACTGGAACTCTCTCCCAGCCTCTATCTTTCCCAGCACCTATGATCTTCAAACCTTCAAAACCAGGGTGCATAGACACCTACGTCTACACCCTCTCACATAATCAACTTTCCTTCTCTTCGGTAATGCAAGGGTCTTTCGAGATCCACAGGGGCTACATCTTTACTGGTGAACCCCTTCTTGCATTCGATTGCATTAAAAAAAAAAACATAGCTATATATAATATATTCAATTATTTCAACACTTATAATAAAGTCAAATTCAAAAATATTCATTTTAGTAAAAGTAAAAAGCAAAGATTTTTAAAATACTTCTATGGTCTACTGGTAAAGTCTATGCCTCTGATGCAAGAGGTCTCAGGTTCTAATCTGACATGCGGCAAATCATTATTTTTTAATTGAGATTTTCATCTATCAATAATTACTTTAATTAAGAAAAAATCAATTAAGATGAATTTTGATGAGGTCCAGACCTAGCCAGATCGTTTTCTCATCCTCAAAACTTGTGAATAGATTTTGTTTCATCAAAATCGGTAGGGCAGTTTTCAAAATAGAACCAAGATACATATATATATATATAAATAAATATAAAATTTTTGCTCGTTTAATAAGAGTAGATAAGGAAATTTATAAAAATTGTTTAATACCCGGTGTTCATTCATTAGAATAGAATTTCCAACCAAACTTTCTATCATCAGAGAGAAGAGAATCAATCTTGTTAGTTAGGATGGAAATTTCGTATCTGTTGGCGTGGGTGGGTGTAATTTGTCTCTACAAGGGCTACAATCTATCCGCTTCATGCTAGTGGTCAAAAACAACAACAACAACAGCAACAGCCAAGGAGCAAGATCCAAAGGCTAAATAATATTAAGAGTCCATCTACCAGTAGGTTAATCATCACATGTACTAAACAAATTATAATTAAACATTTATTTAGTTATTTATGATACAAAAAATATTTTTTATAAAACAACGAGCTGCTTCAGGCGTACCTTCGGGCAGGTGGACCTGGCGGGCGGCGTCTCGGCGTGTGATTATTAGGTCTGTAATATATATTTGTAATATTTTGCCCCTATTTCGGCCCCACGCACTCATTTTGGCTATTGATTTTTACAGCATACATTTTATATAGTCTTAAAAACTAACATTACAAAATTTGATCTATATCGGAGAGAGTATTAATTTTTTGCCCCCACTCACATTTTGGGAGGTTGAAATTATTTTTTAGATATTTGCAAATAAATAACTATCAGTTTTCTAAAGAGTAAAAGTACAAAAAAGCTAAAAATTTCTATAATTTGCCCCCCCCCCCCCTTTCGCCTCCATACAGTCAATTTTGATAGTTGATTTTTACAGGAATAATTTCTTAAAGTAATAAAGAATAACTCTATTAAATTTGATCAAGATAGTAGAGAGTTTTAATTTTTGCCCCCACTCGCATTTTGGATAGTTAGGAGTCGAATTTAAAAAAACCTTAAATTACTTATTAAATATTTGTATTTAGAATTTTATTAAGTAAAAATCAAGTAGATATCTTATCGTTCTTAATTGAAAATGCATAATTAGTGTAAACATATTACAAAAATATTTTGCCCCTTTTGACTCCTTTAGAAGTCGAATTTCAAAAAAATCCTGAAATTAGTTTTTAGATATTTTAATTTAATATTTTTATAAGTAAAAAGCAAGTAGATATTTTATCGTCCCTAAGAGATATCGCAAAATCAGTGAAAACACACTTTGCCCCCTTTGACCTCCTTAGGGGTCGAATTTCAAAAAATCCTTTGTTAGTGAGCCCCTATGTCATACATGTAATATCCTCTCCAAATTTCATGTTTCTATGTCCAGTGGTTCTGGCTGTTTTGATGATGAGTGAGTGAGTGAGTAAGTGAGTGAGTGAGTGAGTGAGTGTATCGGGCAAAGAATTTTGTATATAGTATATAGATCTATAAATGTAGTTTAAACGTGAGAAATTTTCATTATCAATAGAAATTAGCTTCTTTTTTTATTGGGGCACACCTGCACCCCAGTGTATTAAAATAATATATTTTTTGATAGTTAGTGTTCCAGAGTTAATATCATAAATATAAAAAATATTTAATTTAATCTTTGATTTAATACTTTCCAGTCATAATAGAAATTCTAATACATATAAAACTTTCTCATTATTATTAAACCAATTATTTTACATTAATTAATGTATACATTGTATTTTTGCTTCGATTCCGGAGATTACTTCTCACCATCGAGTGTCCTTATTCATCTTTAGTCCTTGTTTTTAATAAGAGGAAAAATCTAATTAGATAAAAAAACCTCTTTTCCGATAATTATTTCAATTCCATTATTCCCCAATCAAGTCGATTGGTAATCCAATCTTTTCCTTTTCATAAAACTTTCTCAATTTTTTTTTTTTTTTTTTTTTTTTATAAATTTTATTAAACCAATTATTTTACATTAATTAATGTATACCATGTATTTTAGCTTCGATTCCGGAGATTGCTTCTCCACCATCGAGTGTCCTTATTTATCTTTAGTCCTTGTTTTTAATAAGAGGAAAAATCTAATTAGATAAAAAAACCTCTTTTCCGATAATTATTTCAATTCCATTATTCCCCAATCAAGTCGATTGGATCTCACCTCCTCTCCCTCTCCTCCAAAACTTTCTCAAATTGTATAATCTTATAAATATCCACTTTTATATTAATTCGTTCACGGGTAATATCTCTCCAATAAATAATTTTTCTTAATTAGGTATATTGAAAAATTTAAAAAAAAAATTAATATAATTATTTATTTTATATGTTTTATCTACTTTAACTCTCGCAAATTCTTCTCACTAAATTTAATTTTCTACTTTCCATATCGTCGCTGATGCTACAAAAACTTGGTTTTTGATCAATGATATTTTTAATTAATTTAATAATTTAAATTTGTTTTTATTTGATTTTATATTTTTCCTTCGAATAAAATTCGACCTTTTTACCCGAATTTAAAATTAAAAATAATATTAATATATCGATTTTAACAGAATCAAAAAATTACCGAGCATCGCTCAGTGTTCCAGGTATTGAATTTCTTAAGTGATATTATTATTTATTGCGTTTGGATCCTTGGGATCACGCAAAGCTTGATGTTTCTTTCTGGTTGGACCTTCCACGCCTCTATCTTTTTCCGGAAGGTGTTATCGAGTTCCATGGTCAGGTAATTTTTCCTGGCCGGATGAGTGTGTTGACGTTAAAGGTGCCCAGGTATGTGTGGATTTTTGGCGTTATTCTTCCATTGTTTCTTCCTTGACTTCGTGATGGTCCGGGTCCCCCAGAATCTAAATGCCCGGTTACCACTCGAGGGTGGGTGGATTGGTTACCACCTGGGGTAATGTTGTTTTTGCCTCTCACGATTCATGGTTGCTTGTTACGAAATTTTGTCCTGCGCATGCGCGCGGTTTTGTAGAACCAAAGATTGTCAGTTTCTGGAGCCGAGGGGCCGGTTATTTATTATTTTCAAATAAATTCACTTTGCTTCTTGCTGGGATCGAACTGATGAAGTCTAGGTTGATATTCTCCTAATCGGATTAGAAAAGTTGGTGATTTAACCGATTGCGCTACCGAATCCTCCTTGAGTGATATTATTATTATTATTATTATTTTTTATTTTTATTCATTGATACCATTTTAGAAATTAAAAGTAAATTTGTGTGCAAATGAAGATGTAACGGATGCCAAATAAAGAGAAATGTGTTTTTGATATTTGGGAATTTATTAAGAAAAGGAAAGAAAAAATCCCCGATCAAGGTGAAACTGAAAATACAATTACAAATCAAAAAAGCCCTTATACGTGGCTTAGAATTAATTAAAACAAACAAATTAAATAAGCATTTGTGCCTGATAGATAAATAATTGATGACAAACAGTCCTCTCTGTATATATGGAAACAATATTATATAATAAAATAGCTGCGAAGCCCGACTTTGGCGGACATCTTACACAGGCCATGGGGCTATGAGTCGTCGCGAAATTATAAGATTACAATACGTATAGATTTGAAGCAAAAATAATTAAATCTAATTAATTAAAATTATACGATTATTAATTTGTTTTCTTTTTTTTTATTATTTATTTATATTGTTGAAAAAGTAAATAAAGCTAAACCTATACGCGTTATTTTAGTTCTTCTTTAATTTACAATAGATTATAAATTATAACAAGATATTGTTATTATTATTATTAACATTAAAAATCTTATACATGGTAGGGGGCTATTACGATTACAATAAATACCTAGCATAAACGGTAGTGTCGATGGCCGGGATTTGGAGATGTGTGCGGGAGCAAAGAACTCTTATAATTGGATGCTGCGCCAAGGAGTAATTAAAAACAATACTTTTATAGAATTTTGTAGGCTGAGATCGGGGTCCCTTCCTTCAGCTGTAAGAACCAGCAGGGGAAGACGGCCGGAGGGGCCTCCGATGTGCCGGGCTGGGTGCAGACGAACTGAGACAACGGCGCACATCATCCAATGTTGTGATAGGACCGCGGATGAGCGGGTTTAGAGGCATGACGCGGTGGTGCGATGTCTGGCCGATGATTTGATCAAAAAGGGAATGCATGTCGAGTTGGAGTACTTGTACTCCAGCTCGGCAGGCAATAGAAAGCCAGACATCGTGACAAAGGATGCGTCGGGGGTGGTGTGGGTTTTGGACGTCTAGTCGTCTCCGCGTTTGCAGGACTGGAGTGTTGCCCACCGAAACAAAATAGAAAAGTAAATAAATCTAAACCTATACGCGTTATTTTATTGTAGTTCTTCTTTAATTTACAATAGATTATATGCCGAAGGCACGCACGAAAAGCTCGTATTAAAATAAAGATTTTAACTGAAGGGAGAAGTTACCGAGCATCGCTCGGTGCCTCAGGTACTGTCATTATTAAAATAAAAAATGGATAATTATTTTTAGTTCAATAAATAATTAGCGAGTTCTTCCGATGCTAGGTAGTACTAGTGTAGAGCGGAAGGATGTTTGGTTGATTTGAACAAACGACAACCCATTGTACAGATTGTTTACTTTGAGACCTTGTTGGAGGGTGTGGGGGGGGGGTTCGTTATGCACCGAAACTCGAAAGGTAAACTTGGCAAGTTTGAGTAAATAGAGAGAGAGACACAACAAGTGAAGAAGAGGAGAGACATCTTTAGGGACCGCAGAGATTTAACATTTCCTTAGGACAACAACAACAACAACAACAACAACAACAACACGAATAAGTTCAAATAAACCAGATTCACAATGTAATAGAACATTCAATGAAAGTGTTGTTTCGTCGCTGTCTTGAGCTAATCGCTTCACCCAAAAATCAAAAATTTTGTTTGACACATGAAAAATAAGCTGACGTGTTCTGATGTGGCCATCCACTTGACTTTACCATACAACCTGGCCCCTCTTATTATATTTAATATTTAATAAAATTATTTATAATCATGTAGGGTAGGGGGGTTAGTTTTTGCATTTTTAGATTACTGTGGGCCCACTCATTATGTGTACAAAATTTGGTTCTGTTTGGTACAAGAGCCTAGATTTTCATTTTTGACCCCTCCTCCATTTTGGGCGGTTAGTTTTTGCTTAGATATCTGTGGTCCCACTGATTATGTATTCAAAATTTGGTTGGGTTTGCTCAAACGACCTAGATTTTTAATTTTTACCCCCCCCTGCACCCCTCTTAATTTTTTGTCGATATGCATCTAAATCTAATCAGATCTTAATCTCAATGGACCAAAACTACGTGTCAAATTTGGTTTCGATATTTAAACTAGTTTTTGAGCTAGCTCGTCCACAAAAATTTGGTAACGTACAGACTTACTAACTAACTAACAGACATTTTGACAAAACAATTATTATCTCAAAATATATTTTTTTCGATGTTCACTTATTAGAGCATTTTTGTTGAGCGAAATGCCATGGTTTCGCTCAATTTTTTTAATCGAAATAGATTCAGCCGTTTTTGAGATATTTTGAAAAAAAGAAGGAAAAAAACACTTTTACAATACTTGACCATACCCTGTATGGTAAAGTAATAATATATTAATATACACGGAGGTTCTTTTTTGACCCTTTTAAATCCTGAAGAAGGAGGCACACGATCCTTCGAATTATCGGATTTTTTAACAGATTGAAATTGAAATTCTAATAAATTATTTTATAGAAAATAGAAAAATATCTTTAATTAATTAAATTGGGAAATTCAAATATATAATAATATTTATAATGATCTATTAGTGGAATTTAAAATAAAAAAAAAACATTAATTTTATTAAAAGAAAATTGAAAAAAATGTAATTATACATTTTTATTGAGACAACCACCTGTGAATAATTATTTCAATTAACAAAAACCCATCAAAAACAACTTAGCCGAAGATGAGACCGTGACAGATCAAATTGTCAACAGAAAAGCTCCCTAACCCATGAATTTCATCCAAATCGTTAGAGCAGTTTTCGAGAAACCGATTCTATATATATACAGGGTGTCTGGTAGCAGATTTATATTTTCAAACTTAAATAAAAAACGTAATAATTGACATAAAGTTTTATTAAGAGCATTGAACGATTAAATAGAAATGCGGATTTTATTTTTAAAGAGTATGTCATCCAGATGTCTTCCGCCGTGTTCTTTCTTCTCTTTCGCCTGGCCTCGAGAATTTTCGAAAAAAATGGTCCAATTATCTCATGCGTGGATAAGGCACACCAAACAGTTACTCTGGAGCGATGCAATGGTTTTTGTTGTTTCAATCGAGGGTTGCGGGTTCTTGGAGACCAGTAACGTCAGTTTTGCTCGTTGACGTGGCTGTTTAAGTGAAAATAAGACTCCTCGCTCCAAAAATGGGATTTACGTAAGAATCATTACTTTTAAAAAATGTCTCCACAGCGAACTCTCAATGCTCCCTCGACCACTGCGATATCGTAACTGACAAATCCGCACAAACGATAATTCCAACGGCGCCACCCTCCCCCCACACCGTTTATTATTTTTTGAAATAATCGTATTTAAAAATATAAATTTGCCACCAGACACCTTATATATATATATATATACACAAGAATTTCTTGTTTAATATAATAAGATAAGTACCTGGCCACCGAGCGATGCTCGGTAACTTTGTTGAGAGGTTTCATGGGTGGACTTCGCAACTAATTTATCTAATATTCTTAGATAAATTTACTTAGGTTAAACTTTTGTTATTAAGAGAGTTTAATTTCTCAACTTCTTGTACTATATTATTCAAGAAACGGTCTTTTGGCTCTATAGGTAAGAAAATATTAGATCCAAATTAATATCAAATTTACATATAATATATCATTTAATAGATTAATTCACTGAAACGCAAAGAGCAAATCATATGTATCGAATCTTGAAAAAGTTTAACTTTTTCCTCAATTGGTGCAGGTATATGATACATATCCATCCATCGTCAAGTTTTCCCAGTAAAAATGCATAAATGTTTGACAGGGTTTTGAAGTGATGAGGTGTGCTAGTGTAAAAAGTTGACGCGGGTGCAAGGGTAACCCCTAAAGGGGTGTATGATTTATGCCCCTCAGTACATACACCTGACAAAATAACAGCCGGTGAAAAGCCATGAATTATGGCCATCATTAATTTCACTTAAACCAAGACTAGAACCTTCTTCTTAAACGTATCTTCCTCCCCGAACCCTCCCCTACACCCTTCAACCCCTTCTTCACTTCAGTTTTTTATTTCCAACTTACCTTTGATTTATTAAACTCCTTAAAAGATTTTATCATTATCCGAGAGAGAAAGAGAACTCTGCTGCTCTCTTGCGGCTGGAATATAACCGACAGACAGACATACGATCTTCTTTGGATTGCGTGGTCAAAACGATTTATAAATAAACAAAAGTGTCTTAATATTGGAAACCTTCAACGGGCATCTTATTGACCGGGGGCTACGCTCCACGGACTCCATTGTTGGGTTTTAAATCAATAAATTAAATTTCCTAATTTTAATAACATTTATTTGTCTTTGGAATCTCCCCTTTACCGAAAAATCATTTTTTTTATTTGATCCTTAAAAAAATCTATAAAGTATTGCTTTTAAACAACAATTGAAGGGTGATAAAAAAATTAAATAATCCTATATTTATACTAACTACTACTACTTTGGTTTTGCCTTAGAATCACCAAGAAATCATCCCCATTAGATAAAAAATAATTTTTAAGAAAAAATTAAAAACCGACTTTAAAAAATTAAATGCAACAAATAAATACACTAAAAGGTATAAAATAATTATTATCTTATTTAGTTACAACTAAACGACGAAATATTAACACGAAATTACTTTTTGAAGTCGGTGCCAAACATATACCTTTTATGAATCGCACTCGACGGATCTTACTTAGTACGTTTGGACGGTATGCTCGCTTATAGGTATAGTTTGTTTGGTACCGAATTCAAAAAGTAATTTCATGTTAATATTTCGTCGTTTAGTTGTAACTAAATAAGATAATAATTATTTTATACCTTTTAGTGCATTTTATTTGTTGCATTTAATTTTTTGAAGTCGGTTTTTATTTTTTTACTTAAAAATTTTTATTTTTCTGTTTTTAGTGATGTTATTAATAGTGATCATATCATCAGAACTTGACCAAATTAATATGACACCATCCCTAAGACACCCCCTTTCGGATAAAAAAAGAACCATCGAAATCGGTTCATAAACAAAGAGGTTAGGTCTAAACAAACTCTAATAAAAAAGGTCTAATACCTATGAAAAAAAATCGAAAAAATGGGACCAATCGGAAGCTAGACTGGACCCAATGCAAAAAAAATTTTCAAAATCGGTTGACAATTGGCGGAGATATGAGGTAAATATAGGCACAAAAAATAAAAATTAGTCGAATAGAGAACTCCCTACTTTTTTTGAAGTCGGTTAAAAATTACAATAAAAGTTAATTTTTTTTCTATCGTTTTGATAAAATAGTTAAAAAGTATAATTTTTAATTATATATAAATAATAAAAGAATATATTAACAATGTCAATAAAGAATATTAATGAAAATCGCAACAATTAAAAAATAATTAGAAATTTGATAGTAAAAATTTATTTAATTTTTCTTATAATTAGATATCTAAATTATTGTATTTATTATTTGTATTATAATTAATAGTACCTGAAGCCACCATAATTCCACACTCTTTTATTGTCTCCTTCAATAAGATTAAAATTCTGCTACTCTCGGCAAAAAGAAACTTTCAATTTAATTTAATCTTATTTTTGAAACTGTATCTATAGGTATGTAATACCTACTTAAACTTTTATTCATTCTACAAATTTTAAGACCAGATTGATAAAGATCTTATGATAATTAGATAGTTATTACTTTACCATACAGGATATGGTCAAGTATTAATCGTGCATGAAAAAGTGGTTTTTTTTCCTTTCTTTTTTTCAAACTATCTCAAAAACGGCTGAAACTATTTTGATTAAAATAAACTCGCAACGGATCGCTGCTAAACTTTATCCAAATTCATTTGAAATATTAATATGTTTGTTCCTTTATTATTAATCAGATATCACTTGCAATTTGTAGTTCATATTGAAATTAATTAAAAAATAATTCTCATTTAAGAGTCGAGGAATAACCATTCTACATTTGATTTTGGACATTTCGGTTATTATTGTGTTCATTGCTGAAGACATGGAGGAATCGATTAAAATCGTATAGCCATCGATTCATCTAACTTGAGGAATAACCATTTTATATTGGATTTGACGTGCTTCGGTTTTTTATTAGACCATTGCTGAAGGCATTGAGGAATCGAAAACTTAAAAATCAAAATAACGATCGATTCTTATCTAATACTAGAGGAATAACCTTATTGCATTCCATTTTTGATGTTTTGACTATTAATGGCAACCTCTACTGAAAACGTGGAAGAATCGACTTAAAACAAAAATGAATGCAATAAGGTTATTCCTCTAGTATTAGATAAGAATCGATCGTTATTTTTGATTTTAAGTCGATTCCTCCATGCCTTCAGCAATGGTTACCAATAAAAACCGAAACGTCAAAAATCCAATATAGAATGGTTATTCCTCAAGTATTAGATGGAGAATCAATCGCTATTTTTGATTTTAAGTCGATTCCTCCATGCCTTCAGCAATGGTTACCAATAAAAACCGAAACGTCAAAAATCCAATATAGAATGGTTATTCCTCAAGTATTAGATGAGAATCAATCGCTATTTTTGGTTTAAAGTCGATTCCTCTATGTCTTCTGCAAAGGTAAGGGATAAGAAAACAACGCAGTTGCTATGGTTACTTACAAAATTTCCTCCCAAATTTTTAGCATTTCACAGAGAGAAGCCTATCCATTCTTATTTAAGTACAAGCAATGAGCTATATTAAAAGGTTCAAATGAATAAATTTAAAGAATTTAAAAAATTAAAAAAGTACTTCTTTACTCTAGAGTAAAGTACTTTAAAATATAATTTTACTAAAACTTTCTCTCATGAGATATAGCATAAATTAACCTATTTACCAATTTTGAATGCCAAATCTTAAATACTGATGAGATAGAGCACTTTAAAAATTTCAAAATTTATACCCCAAAACGACTATATCTCCATTTCGGGGACAAATAGAACAAAATACCCAAATATGATTTTTTGTATTTAAATGCTTCACCTTTCTAAACTAAACCCATATCGATATCTTTTCTCGTTTAAGAGATCTTGAAAAACTCTGAAAATACATTTTGGGGCCCTTCTCCTTTTAGGTTAGAATTTCCCCCCCCCCCCCCCCCCCCCTTTTCAAAAAAAAACCATTCTTAACGATTATCAATTTCATCATAGGATTGTGTATTATCAAAATTTCAGCCTTTTAGGTCCAGCGGTTGTCTGTTACTATGTCAAAGAACTGTTTTATGTATATATATATATATATATATATAAAAATTAGCTGTGCGGCCCGCCTTCGGCGGCCCTTCTATATAGGGGCACGCCCCCCGACCCCCAACCCACGAATCCCACCTCACACTACACTCCCCCAGACCCATCCAGCACCCCCCACCCCCGCACCATGAACCTGTGCCCAACCCCCGGCCCCCATACCACAGAACCCAAACCTCACCCCCCACTCCAACTCCCGAAACCCACCCAGCACCCCAACCCCCGCCCCCACACCACTACTCCAACCCTCACCCCACCCACTTCGGGCCCCAACCCACGAACCCCAACCTCACCCCTCCACTCCAACCCACCACACTCCACGAAACCCCACCCAGCATCCCAACCCCCGCCCCCACACCACCACTTCAACACTCTAACCTGCACCCCCACCTCGGACCCTCACCCCGTACCACCCCACTACGCCACTGGACCCTCACCCGGAACCCCCATCCACCAAACTTGCACCACCCCCGTGCCTCCCCCTACTCCGCCATACTCCCTCACTCCACCGCCATTCCACTCCGTTCATCCCATGCCCTAACCCACCCCCACTCCACCCCCGCACCCAGTTTTGCATTTCTAGCCTTCTAGTGACCCACAGATTATGTAAACAAAATTTGGTTGAGTTTGGTCCAAGAGCAAGAATTTTCATTTTTTGCCCCCCCCCCATTTTAGGTAGTTAGTTTTTGCATTTCTAGCTCTCTAGAGTCCCACAGATTATGTATACAAAATTTGGGTTGAGTTTGCCCCAAAAGCAAGAATTTTCATTTTTTGACCCCCCCCCTTTTAAAAGTGTTGTTTTTGCATTTCTAGCTCTCTAGAGACCCACAGATTATGTATACTAAATTTGGTTGAGTTTGGTCGAAGAGCAAGAATTTTCATTTTTGACCCCACCCCCCCCATTTTGGGTGGTTAGTTTTTGAATTTCTAGCTCTCTAGAGGCCTACAGATTATGTATACAAAATTTGCCGAGTTTGTTCCAAGGGCAAGAATTTATATATTTTTCTCCTTCCCCCTTTTTTGGGTGGTTTTTGGGGGAATTTTTTAAATACAAGTTGTCAGAAATCACATCCCCTACAACTTTGTTCATTATAAAATTTCCTGTAGAGTTAATAGTTTAAGAGTTATTTGATAATTTTCTCCGTACATCCCCCCCCCAAACCCACTTTCTTGGGGTCTAAAATATCAAAACGTTATATAGCTAAAAACGTAAGTTAGAAGACTTCTGATACAAATATGAAATTTCATAATAATCCCTTCAGCCGTTTTGACGTGAATCGTGAGCAACTTTTCGCGAAACCACTGAAACAGACAGACATACAGACAGACATATAGACAGGAATTTTTCGAGGGTGTTTTCGTTCATAGCTTTGCTTGAAACGAGTGCAACCAAAATTTGGCGTGATTTGACCAATGTACAGACAAAACCTTAATTTTATAGTGTATGTGTTATGGCAACGGTTCTATTTACTCCTGCTATTACTACTACTACTACTACTACTAGTGTCTGTCTGGTTGCCGAGTAGCAGGCGTTGGGGGCGACGACTGCGCCCTATTCAGCCCCCCTATAATATTCTTTTATTTTATAATTACTAGTAAAAGCTCTGCCAGACATTCCCTCAACAAGAATAATTATGCCCAATGGCAGAGGACAACAGGAAATTAAGACACAGGCCTCCTGTCTTCCAGGTTAGAAAAACCCCGCCAATATATTTATATATTTTTCATTTGTTGTTGTTGTTTATTAAAAAGATTGATTTTATATTTTTAAATATAATATTAAATTATTTTCAATTTTAAAGGTATTATTTGTCACTATCAAGAAATAAATTCAATTTTTTTTTTTTAATTCTTTTGCATCGGGTTCAGTCTAGCTTCCGATTGGTCTCGTTTTTTTTTTCTATTGGTATTAGACCTTTTTTGTTAGGTTTGTTCAGGCCTAACTTTGTTTATGAACCGATTTCGATGATTCTTTTTTTATTGGAAAGGTGTCTTAGGGATGGTGTCATATTAATTTGTCAAGTTCTAATGATATCATCACTATTAATGACATCACTAAAAAGAGAAAATAAAAGAAAAATAAACCGACTTCAAAAAATTAAATGCAACAAATAAAATCCACTAAAAGGTGCAATAATTATTATCTTATTTAGCTACAACTAAACGACCAAATATTAACATGAAAATACTTTTGAAGTTGGTGCCAAACATATACCTTTTATGAATCGCACTCGACGGATCTTACTTTAGTACGTTTGGCGGGTACACTCGCTTATAGGTATAGTTTGTTTGGTACCGAATTCAAAAGTAATTTCATGTCAATATTTCGTCGTTTAGTTGTAACTAAATAAGATAATAATTATTTTATACCTTTTAGTGGATTTTATTTGTTGCATTTAATTTTTTTAAAGTCGGTTTTATTTTTTTCTTATTTTTATTTTCTCTTTAATAATGTTATTAATAGTGATCATATTATCAGAACTTGACCAAATTAATATGGCACCATCCCTAAGATACTACCTTCAATAAAAAAAGAATCATCGAAATCGGTTCATAAACAAAGAAGTTAGGCCTGAACAAACCTAACAAAAAAGGTCTAATACCAATGAAAAAAAACGCTATTATAGCTATTTTTTCAAAAATTCCTAACTTCTTTTGGGTTGGGTGAAAAAATTTGAAAATAATTCTGAAATCCGTCTTTAATAGGGTAGAAAAAAATAAAAAAGTTTCAACCAAGCTTTTGATTATATACTATATAGATGAAAATATTTAATTTAAAATAAAATATGTTATTTAAAAAAATCATTTTTCTTAAAAATACCTCATAATCTCATCTTTTTTCTACTGTATTTAAGACCCTCAGATATTTCAAAAGAACTAAGCCTTTTGGTTTTTGTATTCGAGCTCATTCATTCATTTCACTTTATTTATTTATTTCAAAGTTAATAATAAAGGATTATTGAAACTATACTAACTAAACTAACTAAAAAGAATCGTTTAGCTTTTGGAATTTCTTTAAAAATATATTTTAAATATTAAAACCAAAATTCAATTAGCCAGAATTCTTTAAAGAATACAAAATCATTTGAAAACCCATTGTTATATTGTTTTGAAATCAAGCAAATTTCAGCCTATTGAAATTATTAAAAACCTATTTTGAGCATAATTAAACCTAAATTTTCTATAATCTAATAAACTTTAAAAGTTTATTATTTTTACTGTGGTTAATTCTCCCCAAATGACGATTTTTTTACATTATTTATTTAATTTTTACAAGACAAAAACTTTATTTTAATTTAGTTGAAGGTTCTTTTTGCCGAATAATTGAAGTAGCAGAAGGGGACAATAAAATATTGTCTTCTGCTGGAAAAAATAAATTTTTAAATTCATTCACTTAAAGAGATATACTTTGTCTCTTCATCAATCTATTGCAATTCATTCACAAGAGTTGATATATGAAAGTGCTCTTTACACGTGTATAAAACATCAATTAAACAGCCACGTGAAGTCCAGGGGGCGAAGCCTTGAGCCGGGCCTTGAGCTCGTAGTTTATAAAATATAAAATTTAAAATGTCCTTATTACCCCGATAGTTTCATTGTTACCCCATTTGGAGTAATTTACCCAGTTCCCCACCACTGTTTAATGAGTTTATCAATTAAAATGCTTAATTTCATGTGGTTCAGTTTTTCTGATAAACATTTAATTTTTTAATTTTGTTTGTTTTGTTTTTGTTTTTCAGGATTCTGGCCAGGATTCGTTGGTGTTCTTAAACACCAATAATGATGACTTGTCTTAGCTGGCGAGAAGTGAAGACCGGAAATTCTTTGAAGCGACCTGGCAGACATGGCTGGATCGGTCAGTCTGATTTACTCTCTTATATAAAATTTGTAATATCAAAAAGTAATCCACAGAAAACAATCAGGCCACTTATTTATTTATTATTTTCTCTATCTTTCCTAATCACGAATTATTTTCATTTTTTAACCGACTTTAAAAAAGGAGGAGGTTCTTGACTGAATTTTTTTTTTTTTTTTTGTGCCTATGTTACCTCATATCTCCGCCAATTGTCAACCAATTTGAAAATATTTTTTGCATTGGGTCCAGTCTAGCTTCCGATTGGTCCCATTTTTTTTCGATTTTTTTTCATAGGTATTAGACCTTTTTTATTAGGTTTGTTTAGACCTAACCTCTTTGTTTATGAACCGATTTCTGATGGTTCTTTATCCGAAAGGGGGTATTTTAGGCCCAGGTAACACACATTATCTTCAGAATATTCTAAGAAGATTTAATTTAGAATATCCTTAGAATATTCTTAGATATTGTGTTACTCGGGGGGATGGTGTAATATTAATTTGGTCAAGTTCTGATGATATGATCACTATTAATAACATCACTAAAAAGAGAAAAAAATAATTTTTAAGAAAAAATAAAAACCGACTTCAAAAAAATAAATGCAATAAGATAAAACACTAAAAGTATAAAATAATATTTTCTTATTATTTAGTTACAATAAAACGACGCCCAAAAAGATAATATACAAACATTGGTGCCAAACATATACCTTTTATGAATCGCACTCGACGGACCTTACTTAGTACGTTTGGCGGGTACGCCTGCTTATAGGCATAGTTTGTTTGAAAAATCGACTTCAAAAAAGTAATTTCATGTTAATATTTCGTCGTTTAGTTGTAACTAAATAAAATAATAATTATTTTATACATTTTAGTGTATTTTATTTGTTGCATTTAATTTTAAAGTCGGTTTTTATTTTTTGGTCTTAAAATTATTTTTCAAAGTATATTCTGAATTATAATACGTTGAAAACCATAATTTTTACATAATTTAATACAAACTAAGAATTGAGCGATTTTTCAGGTAAGCATCTTCGTCTACCGGAGACGAGATTTATCGACCCCAAAAGTGTAAGTATTTATTTTTAATAGATAATAGAAAACACATTTGTAAGAAAATCACAAGAGGTTTTGTCATTTATTATATCCGAAATGGAATCGATGATTTTTTATTAAATGTCAGAAGGGTTGTTTGTCTTCCTCGGGATCCCGAGTGCTACACAATACCAATCCCGGGTGTCCCCCAGAAATGAACCCACCTTACATATTATTATTGACTGAATATTTTAAAAGAAAAAATATTGAAGATAATCCTATTGACACTGCTTCAATATATTGAAGGAGCTTCACAAATTGACCCAATCTTATTGACACAATATACCACTCACATGATCAACATATATTGACAGAAATACGATATTAAAGCAATTATATTGACGATGTGAGGCCTCTTAAGAAGTTATAGACTCCCATTGAATGTCAGCCGTGATATACACAGATTTGTGTTTGTATTTCATAGATTTTAAAATTAGTATAGGATTAGTTTGTATTTCATTGGATAAGTTAACTAACAGAATGCTAAGGCGATTGGTGTGTGTCTAGGTAGAACCTGTCACTCGAATTTGTTCGGCGCCATCATCCACTCAAAATGAAATCAAGAAACGAGTATACCCTTACAACAGTCAACAAAAAACATCACCAGCAAAGTGCTTATTACAAACGTCCGACATCGCCGAAACAGCTTGCAATAGTTAAAAAACCACAATCACCAATAAAAGAACGTCCGCCAAGTGTACGAAAACCTGCCGAGGAAAGAAAATCGCCCGTCAGAGGTCCATTTCTTAAAAACTCTACTCTTCCTGCACAAAACACAGTAAATCATCATCATTTCCACCAACAACATCATCGACGACAAGAACAACAACAAAAACAACAGCTAGCTAACGTAGAGAAACCGAAAGCTGTTGTCCGACCACCGACGAAACCGTTATCCCCAAAACGTAATCATATGGAGCTAAAAAAGAAAGAGATAGAGTTGAACAGGTTCAAGAACTCTCCGCCCAAGAACACCGCTGATAGTTCAAGAGGGAAAGAAACACCACTTCCCAAAAGACCGCTAAGCCAAGGGATGAGAGGGAGAGAAGATCCACGTAATAACATCTCAAATCGAATGGGTAGATGCAATCTCAACAATCCTTACTATACGACATCAACACAACAACCCAAAATTGATAGTCCGGGGAAATTCAGAGGAAAAAAGGAAGACGGGACTCGAGGAAAAAGAAAATAACCAAGAACATACAACCACAGATCAAAAACTATGCTGTAAGTATTTTAGTCAGATTAAAGATCATTCACATATTAGGTAAATGATTTAGGTAGATATAGGGTCCATAGCCTCCCACTCTCTCCATCATCACCATTGAGTACACAGTCCTAAGACTGGTTTGACATAAACACCCGTCTTCATTCGGCTCTCTAAATGACTCACATCCCATATCTGAAATTATTTGGTCGAAATATTCTAATCTGGTCCTTCCCCTTTTCTTCCCATTTCTTCCTCCAAGACATTCCTAAGATATCCTTTGTGTCTCAGTGTGTGCCCCACCATCTGACCTCTTCTCTTCCACAAAGCTCTTTTCTTCGATTCTTTCATTTGATATTCATCATTCTTCTGTAGCACCACATTTCGAAGTCCTCCAATCTTTTTCTCTCCGCTTCTCCAATCGTCCAGGTTCACACCCGTACATGGCTATGTCTTACAGATATGTCTTCAATAGCATTTCTCCACCACATACATATTTATTTATTTATTTTTTCTCTTAGATTCCTCGAGCATCTGCACAGTTCACCTCCCTTATCCATTCCGTTAGATTTTGATTGTTTTATCCTTTCCTTAATTATTCACACTTTTGTATTATGTATTCAAAAGCATAGTGGACCATCCTACAAATTTCACTGAATTACCTCTATAATCAAGTAGTCTTTTGATAAAACTAAATAGACAGAGTGGACCAAACTTAGTTTTTAAACGTCGTGCTAGATTACATCACAGATACCACTTTTGCCTCGAACCTTACCTCGTTTTTGCTTGATTTCTCATAAGAAACTAATAGTGCACTCTGAATTTGAACACCTCACATATATGCTCAAATGTTTCTTCTTCCTTCCCACACTACGTGCGCAGCTCCTCTCCCTCATTCATACCTTTCCTCCTTTTACTTTCTCTTCCCATCTGTATTTTTTCCCCAAGTCACTTTATCTCTCCATGACATTGTTCTTCTAACATATATTATTCCAATCCAAACTCTGGTTTCACTATTTTATAGTCTGCAAAGTATGTAGACATCTCTCATCTTCTCCTTAACGGGCTTGAATTTCTTGATTACATATTTAAAATTTCCGTTTCATCTTCCTTCTGAAGTACTATTTATTTATTTAGAAATGCAGACAAGCTTTGAGTTATACTAAGCCACAAGTGAGAAGAAGGTGTTATGTTCTCAATGAAACAGTTTCAGCAACGACTTCTGTACCATCCTCAGTCTAAAACACGTAAGAAGTGTCTTAACACGATGGATAAAGATATTATTGTAAGAGATGTACAAAAATATCTTTTTCTTCTACTTCTTTCTATGGTAGTTGTTTATTTTTCAAGGAAGTATATTCCTCAACTTTGTGACCATCTTTTTTTGGTCTCCCTCTGCTTCTCCTGCCGTCATATAATCCAATTTTGATACAATGCAAAATTCAATATACAATTTCTTGAGGTGATTGTTGACATTACCTGACATTTGTAAATCAAAGTAGGTACATTGACAGAATTTCTATTCCATTACATGAATGCAATTGCATTCAAAAACTAAGGTACTAGTAGAAATTTTAAAAACAAAAATCATTACAGATTGATCCAACTCGAAACAGAGTAGTATGAAGCACATATATTTGACTCGGTAATTTCAAAAACCACTTACCTAAGTCAAGATTTTTCCAAACATGCTTTTTATTGATGCGTATACTTTCTTAAAGGAAGACCCAAAATCAGAGTAAAAACAATGCATTTTAGTACATTTGTTCCTCTTCATTGCTAAACGACTTAAGTTTGATTCCTGAAAAGTTCTGATTGTGTGACTTGGGTGGTTTTTGAAATGACCGATTCATTTATGTATTTGTTATATTTTCTAGCCAACGTGTGAAAACCAATTTTTCTCGTGTAGTGAAGAGATGACGGATTTTGAAAGTTTTGGGTGTAATGATGATTACGGAGGTGAAACCACGGTGAGTTTTTTATCTAACTATATCTGTAGTGTGCTTGTGTTAGCGTAAGAGAATGTGCCCGGAAGTGTTTTAGCGCTTAATTAGTTGTTTTCATTTTTATTTGAGACTGCAGACACTACTGGACGCGTGTCCTACGGACCCGGACGGGGTCCAATTTCTGCAGGTGCGCACCCAACTGGGCCCCTGGGAGTCGAAATCGGAACAAAGTCTGGTGATTGTGCCCGGGCAAGTTTTGGAAACGGGCAGACAAATGCAACAACATTCGGACACGGAGCTGATGCTGCGCCGCCGTTCCAAGTCAGGGATATTATCCTCGAACGAGAGCAAAATTAACATTCTGAAAGAAGAAGAGAACAAAAGTTGTCCTTCACTGACGACTGTAGTCCAAATTGATGAACCACCCACAACAACGTTAACAGAGCTCGAGGAAGAGGAGAAAAATAACGATTCGGGCGGACTTTTTGGATTTATTATGTATTTATTCCGGAGAAAATAAAAAAATATATTTAAAAAAAGTGTTTTTGATGGTTTTGTGTGTTAGTCTGTTGCATTTGTGACTTTTAGGTATCTAGATTATGTAGTTTTAATCAATGAGGATGGGATAGAGAGGAAGGCTGAGTATCGACAACAGCGCCATCTGGGGATCGTGACCAGGTAATCAAAATTATCCCTACCCTAAATAATAATTAGTCTGATGTATTTGTATCTTTTAAGTATCTAGATTATGTAGTTTTAATCAAAGAGGATGGGATAGAGAGGAAGGCTGAGTATCGCCATCTGGGGATCGTGACCAGGTTAATCAAAATTATCCCTACCCTAAATAATAATTAGTCTGATGTATTTGTATCTTTTAAGTATCTAGATTATGTAGTTTTAATCAAAGAGGATGGGATAGAGAGGAAAGGCTGAGTATCGCCATCACGGGGATCGTGACCAGGTAATCAAAGTTATCCCTACCTAAATATGTAATTAGTATGTTGTATTTGTAGCTTTTTAGGTATCTAGATTATGTAGTTTCAATAAGATATTCCTATATCACTATGCTATGGGTCACCACATTTCCGGATCGAAGCTTTAACGAGATGTGGAACAAACCTCGACAGTTTAACACTCTTAGAAATCCATTTTTAAGATAGTATTTCACTTCAATTTTTTAATTTTCAATTTATTTATTTTCACGTCTCTATTTGTAAGTGGCACTACTCCGTCTCGTGGCCAATACTATAACTTAACTACTCGGGTCAGCTGCATGAGTTATCAATCATACCGAGGATAATTTTTCAATATTGATATGCCGAAGAATATTTATATTAAGCACTTAATATTGCTTTTGATAGTAAACCCAGGTAGCACAAGAGATTCTACGAATATCCACCAAGTTTATTAAAAGTACATATATATTCCAATTATCCTCAGGAGATTCTTAGAATAAGAACACCATAAAAAATTCTTGGGCGAATCTTCCGGGAATATCCTTTGGTTGATAATCTAAGATTGTTCAACTAAGAATATTCTAGTAAAATTGAATGAAATGTCCTACACAAATATTTTAGTTCTAAGAAAATTCCCAGAATATCTACGAAAATTGAAAGCTTATTCACAGGATATTCCAATGTCCGGAGAAGATATTATCAGTATATTTATGGAATATTCTTGTGCTACCTGGGAAGAACAAACCAATAATTTATCTTATTTGCTGTTGTTGTTGTTTTTTTAAATACTTTTCTTTATACAATAAAGATAAATATGACCCGATTGTGTTAGTTTTATTTTGACCACCAGTCAGCGCTGTTTATCAATAGTGGCCTGCTTCTTATAATAGTTTTTCTTTCTCACTTAACATATATACATATATTAGACAAGATGCGACGCTCTCTAGAGGGCGTATGCTTTTTAAAAAACAAATAATTAATTACAAAATATTTAATTATTTTTAACTTACCACAAAAAGCGAAATTCAACTCAGATGATTCAAAAGTCGTCTAAGACATAAAACCTATAGGTACCGATAAAAAAACAGCATTAGAAATAAAAGCCTGTTTGACTTATTTCTATAATCTTTGACAAAATAATAATGAAAAATAACATTATTTCTGAAAATAAAAAAAAAATTATTCCATTTTTAATTGTTAAGTCGGCCAGCAGAGGAAGATAGTTGACTGATTTATTCCCATCTTATTTTTATTATCTTTGAAAAATATTATATAGCCATTATAATTAAAATTAAGAATTAATAAAATTAATAATTATAATAAATATTATCAACCGTACATTTAATTGTCAAAATTTTAAAAATATTTTCCTGAAAATAATTTTTTTTTCATTTTTAATTGCAAATTCTGTCTCTAGAAGATGTTTGACTGATTCAATCCGATCTTATTTCTAAAATCTTTGATA
>JALMQS010000902.1:27643-216602 GCA_024734495.1 Forficula auricularia
AAGTCACAAATTGTAGTATTCAATTAGGTTGAATATTAGCACGTGACGGTTTTGCCAAAAATTACATGGGGTCTCGTCGAGAGGCCAAAAAGTGCGATTTTTTCATTTAGTGCGTGCGGATGGATGGATGTATGGATGTGGATGTTATCGCTTTTTTGGCCCACGATTTTTTCCACACCGTTGCACCGATTGAAATGAAATTGAAAACCTACCATTAGTTTAACAAAATGAAGCGCTGATTAGTTTTTGGTACATATCGGCCCACAAACATTAGTACTTTATTTCAGTACTTTTTTAGTTTTTTCTAAATATCTTGAAAAATGACTTAAACCAATTTTGATGAAATTTTAATATCCTAATTAAGTACCTTGGGGACCACAAAAAAGGTTAAATAAAGTTTTTAGTAAAATTATATTTTAAAGTACTTTACTCTAGAGTAAGATGGTACTTTTTTTAATTTTTTAAATTCTTTAAAATTTATTCATTTGAAAGTTTTAATATAGCTCATTTAGCCTTGCTTAAGTAAGAATGGATAGGCTTCTCTCTGTGAAATGCTAAAAATTTGGGAGGAATTTTTATGAGTAACCATAGCAACTGCGTTGTTTTCTTATCCGTTACCTTTGCTGAAGACAGAGAAATCGATTTTAAACCAAAAATAGCGATTGATTCTCATCTAGTTCTTGAGGAATAATCATTCTATATTGGATTTGTGACGTTTCGGTTTTTATTAGTAACCATTGCTGAAGACATAGAG
The DNA here is from genome assembly GCA_024734495.1 of Forficula auricularia. NCBI lineage: Eukaryota > Metazoa > Arthropoda > Insecta > Dermaptera > Forficulidae > Forficula > Forficula auricularia. The sequence continues at coordinate 28,398 of JALMQS010000902.1, forward strand.
AAATCGACTTTAAACCAAAAATAGCGATTGATTCTCATCTAGTACTTGAGGAATAATCATTCTATATTGGATTTTTGACGTTTCGGTTTTTATTAGTAACCATTGCTGAAGACATAGAGAAATCGACTTTAAACCAAAAATAGCGATTGATTCTCATCTAGTACTTGAGGAATAATCATTCTATATTGGATTTTTGACGTTTCGGTTTTTATTAGTAACCATTGCTGAAGACATGGAGGAATCGACTTTAAAATAAAAATAGCGATTGATTCTCATCTAATACTTGAGAAATATCCATTCTATATTGATTTTTTGACGTTTCGGTTTTTATTAGTAACCATTGCTGAAGACATGGAGGAATCGACTTAAAATAAAAATAGCGATTGATTCTCATCTAATACTTGAGAAATATCCATTCTATATTGGATTTTTGACGTTTCGGTTTTTATTAGTAACCATTCCTGAAGACATAGAGAAATCAACTTAAAATCAAAAATAGCGATTGATTCTCATCTAATACTTGAGGAATAACAATTCTACATTAGGTTTTTGACGTTTCGATTATTATTGGTAACCATTGCTGAAGACATGGAGGAATCGACTTAAAATCAAAAATAACGATCGATTCTTATCTAATACTAGAGGAATAACCTTATTGCATTCCATTTTTGATGTTTTGACTATTAATGGAAATCTCTACTGAAAATGTAGAAGAATCGACTTTTAAAATCAAAAAGACTAAATTCTTTTTGGTAAACAACTCAAGCTTGTCCTCAGCAATGGTTACAATAATAACCGAAATGTCAAAATCCAATGTAGAATGGTTATTCCTGACTCTTAAATGAGAATTATTTTTGAATTAATTTCAATATGAACTACAAATTGCAAGTGATATCTGATTAATAATAAAGGAACAAACATATTAATATTTCAAATGAATTTGGATAAAGTTTAGCAACGATCCGTTGCAGTTTATTTTTGTGTTTGTTCAGGCATAACTTCTTTGTTTATTAACCGATTTCGATGATTCTTTTTTATTGGAAAGAGGTACCTTAGGGGTGGTACCATATTAATTTGGTCAAATTCTGAAGATATCATCAATGACGAAATAACGTAAATCTCCAATTCTTGTGAACAAATAATCGAAATTATAATAAATAAAATCTTTTATAAAAAAAATCTTAAAACATTCATTTAAAACCCCCAAACGTTTCGAGAGAATTCCTATATTTATGAATTGAATTTTATTATCATTTTCTGATTCATTCGCCCGACGCTTTCTCTTACGAGATGCATGCAAGGTATTATATTAAGTCACTATTAATAACATCACTAAAAAGAGAAAAATAAAAAATAATTTTTATAAAAAAAAAATAAAACCAACTTCAAAAAAATTAAATGCAACAAATAAAATAATAATAACTTAAAAATCAAATAAAATACACTAAAAGATATAAAATAATTATCTTATTTAGTTACAACTAAACGACGAAATATTAACATGAAATTACTATTTGAAGTTGGTGCCAAACATATATTTTATGAATCGCACTCGACGGATCTTACTTAGTACGTTTGGCGCGTACGCTCGCTTATAGGTATAGTTTGTTTGGCACCGACTTCAAAAAGTGATTTCATGTTAATATTTCGTCGTTTAGTTGTAACTAAATTAGATAATTATTTTATACCTTTTAGTGCATTTTATTTGATTTTTAACTTATTATTATTTTATTTGTAGCATTTAATTTTTTTATTTTATCCAATGCGAAGCATGGGAGAAAGTATTGGAATCGCTCTGGCGGCAAGCGCGACTTCAAAGGGTCCTCAGGTAAAGACTACGGAACCCATAGACTCAATTAAGGTCACAAATTGAAGTATTCAATGAGATTGAATTTTAGCACGTGACGGTTTTGCCAAAATACCTGGAATCTCGTCGAGAGGCCAAAAAGTGCCATTTTTTTTGGAAGTGCGTGCGGATGTATGTATGTGTGTGTAGGACATTAGGACTTGACAAAATTTATAATTGATTTAATCATAGGGGGCAGAGGACTATAATACTATATATGTGTGTGTTATTGTTTTTTTCGTCCACGATTTTTTCCACACCGTTGCGCTGATTGAAATGAAATTGAAAACCTACCATTAGTTTAACAAAATGAAGCACTGATTAGTTTTTGGTACATATCGGTCCACAAACATTAGTACTTTATTTCAGTACTTTTTTTAGTTTTTTCTAAATATCTTGAAAATGACTTTACCAATTTTGATGAAATTTAATATCCTAATTAAGTACCTTGGGAACCACAAAAAAGGTTAAATAAAGTTTTTAGTAAAATTATATTTTAAAGTACTTTACTCAAGAACATATTAATATTTCAAATGAATTTGGATAAAGTTTAGCAACGATCCGTTGCAGTTTATTTGAAGTTGATTTTATTTTTTTATAAAAATTATTTTTTATTTTAACGAATTGGCTAAGGGGCCAGTGATGGGAAAATAAAAAGTTCAAATAAAAGCCAACTTCTATTTGATACTTTATTTTGGGCAGACGTAATCGATATTTTACAACGTTTCGAGCGCTACACCGCTGCTCTTTATCATTTATGCTTGTTGCTTACTTTTCTTAAAGATGAGCGAAATTAAATATAAATATAGCCTGTAACATTGAAGAAGAAATATGTATATTTCCCAATGATGAAAGAATTATCCACGGCCATCTTTTTATTTAATTTTCATATATTTAAATTCTTGAACAGTATAATGTAAAATTATTTGAATATATTTAATTTTGATGATCTTGTAATGTTTCTTGTATTTTAATACTCGTGTTTGGCTCTCTATCTATGTTGGTTTGGGGTGAGCTCACTCATTAATTAGCGCCGAATGGCTGCTTCCTTTAAACCAAGTGAGAATCGGTTGACTAACCAACCGCTTCTTACTTTTATATCTATACCTACACATTGAAAATCACAGAAAATTTTACCTTTTTCTATACAAAAACTTTACTCTAATTATTAAATTAGAAATATTTAATTGAAAAGTTTTGAAAAACAACACAGAGTGTCTTTGTTAGTTCTAGCATTCCAGTGGACGAAGGAACACCAAGTTTTCAATATCCATATGATATTGACTCCATGAAAAACATTTATAATTGAAGAAAGACTGATGATGAAGACCAAGTCTTCGAAACTATAGTCTCAAACAAAATAAATAAATATATATATACAGATATATCATCTTGATATATACGTGTATATGTTTATTTGCATCATGCTGAGGACAACCTCTTTGTTTCTCTTTAGAAATATTTAATTATCTTTTCGTCAAAATCTTTTTAGGTAAAAATATTTTTATATTATTATTATTTTTTTCAGGTCAATGGTGTGAACGTAACTCATTCAACCCATACTGAAGTCGTAGCCCTTATCAGAGGTAAGTAATTTTTATTTCTCTCTTCACCAAGGGGTATAAAAAATAGAACTTACTCAGAGTCTACACTTTCTGTACAATTAATATTTATTTTCTAAACTGAAAAACACTTATAACACCATAAAAAAAAAATTCTCGTATACCTAACAATGGATTCCAGTAGATAATAAGTAAAAATATATTTTTCTAGGTGGGTTTCACAAATAAAACAAATATATGTTTTGAGTTTTTAATCTCGATATATCTTCGGGTTATGAGCCCATCATCAGGAGTTACAAAAAGAAATCGTTTTCTTTTTAACCGACTTCAAAAAGGAGGAGGTTCTCTATTCGATTGAATTTTTTTTTTTTTTTTTTTTTTGTGCCTATGTTACCTCATATCTCCGCCAATTGTCAACCGATTTTGAAAATTTTTTTTGCATTGGGTCCAGTCTAGCTTCCGATTGGTCCCATTTTTTTTCGATTTTTTTCATAGGTATTAGACCTTTTTTATTAGGTTTGTTTAGTTTAGACCTAACCTCTTTGTTTATGAACCGATTTCGATGGTTCTTTTTTTATCCGAAAGGGGGTGTCTTAGGGATGGTGTCATATTAATTTGGTCAAGTTCTGATGATATAATCACTATTAATAACATCACTAAAAAGAGAAAAATAAAAATTTTTAAGAAAAAATAAAAACCGACTTCAAAAATTAAGTGCAACAAATATAAATACACTAAAAGGTATAAAATAATTATTATCTTATTTAGTTACAACTAAACGACGAAATATTAACACGAAATTACTTTTGAAGTTGGTGCCAAACATATACCTTTTATGAATCGCACTCGACGGATCTTACTTAGTACGTTTGGCGGGTACGCTCGCTTATAGGTATAGTTTGTTTGGCACCGACTTTAAAAAGTAATTTCGTGTTAATATTTCTGTCGTTTAGTTGTAACTAAATAAGATAATAATTATTTTTATACCTTTTAGTGTATTTTTATATTTGTTGCATTTAATTTTTTTGAAGTCGGTTTTTTATTTTTTTCTTAAAAATTTTTTCTTGTAACTCCTGATGATAGGCTCATAACCCGAAATATATATCGAGATTAAAACTCAAAACATATATTTGTTTTATTTGTGAAACCCACCTAGAAAAATATATTTTTACTTATTATCTATTAAAATGTTTCACCTAGAACCGACACCTAATTCTTTAAAGGATTCCAGTAGAGTGTTATACGCTGATTTGCTTCATGCAATTTTTCGATTTTTTACAACACGTCAGAGTTTTGAGATATTATCGAGTCAAAAATGACGAAAAAGTGCCATTTTGACCTATTTTCGAGTTCCATTAAAATTAAACAGCAATTTTTGAAATCAAAATATTTTTACTAATAAAACAGTTCTTTTGATTTTATTTATTTATTTATTTATTTAGATAATTTTACGGACTAGTAGTCCACTTACAAAAATGTCAAATACGTGTATAATGAGTGTTATGTCAAGAAAAATAAAAAAATAAAATTTTTTTTTTTTACAAAGAATTACAAAATAAAACATCAAAATCATATATAAACAATGCAATAAAAAATACAATAATCTATACTCGAACAATAAATATAATTAACAATAAAAGAACTATCACATGAAAATCATACGAGAAACAATAGCGAAAGAAAAAGCAAAAGATAAGAGAGAACCATACATAAATAGATACATAATTCAGTATTACAATGTTTACGGTGCTGGTGGGATTTCACATAATTCATTCAAAAACAAAACAAAATCTCCAAAATGAAAGACAAAATCAACAAAGATATGCCATTCAATAGTTTTAAAAAACCAAAAAAGCAATGCAAACTCCCATCAGACTGCTAAATTTTCGGAAAAATGATCTTTGATTTTATTTTTAGAGGTGTTAAATATGTCTATTTCCTATTGCATTACCTGTTTCCAAATGCGATTTGCACGAGTACTTAAGATATGAGAATCTCTGGCAGAGTAAAAACAGCAGTGGATTTCGTGTCCTGAATACCGACATTGAAAGGACCAGCTCTGAGTGAGAATATTATTTATTACCACTTGTTTTTAGCTCAATTAGAACTCGAGTTATAACTAAAAAACTAAGACCTTATGTTTTTATATATGTATTTTCTTATAATCACGTAGTTTTAGTTTTTAGTTATAACTCGAGTTCTAATTGAGCTAAAAACAAGTGCTAATTTGAAAATCAAAGAGGAAGCTGTATATTTTGATTTCAAATATTGCTGTTTAATATTTGATGGGACTCGAAAATGGATCAAAATGGCATTTTTCGTAATTTTGACCGATAATATCTCAAAACTCTGACGTGTTGTAAAAAGTCGGGAAATTGCACAATAATCAGCATATAAAACTCTACTGGAATCCATTGTTAGGTTTACGAGGAGAAATTTTTGTCTAATTTTTGTCGAGCAGTGTAATATTTTCAATTTTGCATACTTTTATCAAGAACTCAGGCCACTTAGAAAGCTTAGAAACCTAAATAAACAATACAAAATCCCTGGAGTCCAACAGAAAACACTCTAGGATTATATGAGTGGTATATTAAGTCAATTGCAAAGGTGAATTAAATTTAGATATAGACAAAATATACTTATTCTTTAAAACACGATAGAAGCATAGAATGAAAGATTTTAATTTGCCGATGGTAATAGATTCAAATTTACTTGAAAATCATAAGATGATGTCATCTATTATATCCGATGGAATGGAATATTTTAATTATACGTCGAGTGGGTTGTTTTTCACTTCTCGGAATACACTTCAAAAATTCGAAACACTCAACCACCTTTATTTAAATTATATGGCATGGCTATATGTTTAAATTTAGAATCACTATATCGCGAAATTTTACAAATTAAGAAAACAATCTTTGAGTAAAATATTTTACGCGTTTGCATATGTCAGAGAGGTTCGTATCCCGCAGGTGAGCCAGGTGGCCCGGATTGCTGTTACTGGCACTCGGGTTCGATTCCCGAGGGGGTGAAAACAACCCCTCTGACATATAATTAAAAATATTCCATTCCATCGGATATAATGGATGACATCATCTTATGATTTTCTAGAAGCATAGAATGTTTTAAAGGAGACAATAAATATGCGTTTTCTGCTGGAATTATAAATTTTATTTATTTATAAATTTATTTATATTAATTTATTTATATTATATTTATTTATATTATTTATTTAATTAATTTATTTATTTATTTATTTATGAAATTCATAAATTAATTCCTGTGAATCCAGTGTAATAGACTGATGAAGAGGGCAAAGCCCTCGAAACTATAGTCTCGTTATAAATAAATAAAATTTATAATTCCAGCAGAGGACACTCTTTTATTGTCTCCTTCAATATATAAAAATTCTGCTACTCTCTCGAAAAAACTTTCAATTTAATAGAATTTTAGTTGAAAACAATAACCGGCGGGCACTGTTTTGCACCCTGTGCAACATTTGCCTTGGAAAGCTAAATATCAAGCCATAGGGAGGGATGACGAGATCACCCTTGTTCAGGAAGCATTTGAGTCCAATAGAAAATACTTCGAAACGATCTTTTTCTAAAGTCACTATAGATTTATTTATTATTGTACTATAGAGCATGAGGTGTCTCTCCAGCTGTTAATAGTCACTACGCCAAATTCAAATCGATATTCTTCTAAATTTATTTTTTTGAAAAAAAAAAACTTTGTATACAGAAACGCACTTTAAATATTCATAATCTGATTAAAATTGTATCTTATATTTTTTGTCAATTTTCTATTAAAGAACAGTATTTTTTAACCGACTTCAAAAAAGGAGGAGGTTCTCTGTCTGACTGAATTTTTTTTTTTTTTTTTCTTTTTTTTTGTGCCTATGTTACCTCATATCTCCGCCAATTGTCAACCGATTTTGAAATTTTTTTTTGCATTGGGTCCAGTCTAGCTTCCGATTGGTCCCATTTTTCCCATTCATAGGTATTAGACCTTTTTTATTAGGTTTGTTTAGACCTAACCTCTTTGTTTATCAACCGATTTCGAAGATTCTTTTTTCTTCGGAAAGGGATATCTTAGGGATGGTATCATATTAATTTTGGTCAAGTTCTGATGATATGATCAGTATTAATAACATCACTAAAAAGAGATAAAATAAAGAAAATTTTTAAGAAAAAATAAAAACCGACTTCAAAAATTAAATGCAACAAATAAAATACACTAAAAGGTATAAAATAATTATTATCTTATTTAGTTACAACTAAACGGCGAAATATTAACATGAAATTACTTTTTGAAGTTGGTGCCAAACATATACCTTTTATGAATCGCACTCGACGGATCTTACTTAGTACGTTTGGCGGGTACGCTCGCTTATAGGTATAGTTTGCTTGGCACCGACTTCAAAAAGTAATTTCATGTTAATATTTCGCCGTTTAGTTGTAACTAAATAAGATAATAATTATTTTATACCTTTTAGTGTATTTTATTTGTTGCATTTAATTTTTTGAAGTCGGTTTTTATTTTTTTCTTAAAAATGGTTGCCTGTAAAGTCGGTATACGGGCGAAAGTTTTACGTGACAACGACTTTGAGTGGTAAAATAATTTTAATGTGAATATTCATTCAGTATAGTAGGAAGAAGGATGAAATAATAGTAACAATTTAAAACATTTATTTATACAAAGAATTATATTTAAAACATTAATTTATACAAAGAATCTCGCACTGAATTTCATATTAACAAAATTTTATTTTTACCTTTACACATACATACGTATTTATATACAAATATACATACAATAACTTCGCAATACATTTGCGTACAATGAAACAGCGTTTACTACAACTTAACTTGTTCCTATCTGAGTGATTTTGTTGAGGATAGGGCGATGATAGGAGAAATATGAAATGAGAAGGAAGTGCGTGCGTGCCTTTCACTTTTTATGTCTGTCTCTCTCGCTCTTAGGCGGGCTAACCATGCCCGAGTGGAAGGGACGCGTGCCTCTCACTCGCTCTCATTGTGAGCGCATAACGTGAGCGGAGCGTAACGCAGTTTCTTGAAGTGTCACCCGGCAAACCAATTTATAAGACGTTGTCACGTCAAAATTATTTTTTAGTTGAACATATTACATACTTGTGAAATATTTCAAGTTATCGAAATATTGTGTTGAAAAGGCCATAGGGATATAAGCATACTGAATCGGCCCCCAAAAGATAATTTAATGATACTTAGAATAAGTAGGTACTAATAAAATAATAAGATCCTGAAAGTTTCAGATCATTAGCTCAATTGGTTTTTGAGAAAAAGCAAATAATGTAAAAAACAGAAAAAATGTTTTCTCAGGATCTTATGAACCAATTGATCTAAAATTTTAATATGTTTTTGGGACTGATAATAACTTCTAGAAAAAAATTATGAGCTTTATAGGTTAATTCGATCCTGAAAAAAAAAATTGTTTTTCTTTTATTTTCAATTTTTAAACATGATACAATTTTGACACAATTAAGAAGCTATTTTTTTTTTCAAACCTTATCTATTTCCCTATAATACTAATACCTTTTCAAATTTTGAAAAAAGGTACGTCATAGTAGAAAAAAATTAAAAACCATTTTTTTTTTTTATAATAATAAAATGAAAGCTTAAAACATATAAAAAAAATTGGTTTTTATTTTTTTCTACTATGGGGTACCATTTTTCAAAATTTGAAAAACTACTAGTATTATAGGGAAATAGATAAGGTTTTAAAAATAAATAGTTTCATAATTGTGCCAAAATTTATCAGGGTTAAAAATTGAAATTAAAAGAAAAACATTTTTTTTTTAAGGATCGAATTAACCTATAAAGCTCATAATTTTTTTCTTAGAAGCTATTATCAGTCCCCAAAACATATTAAAAATTTAGATCAATCGGTTCATAAGATCCTGAGAAAACATTTTTTTTTCAGTTTTTTACATATTTTTCGTTTTCTTAAAAACCTCTTGATTTAGGGATCTGAAACTTTCAGGACCTTATTATTTTATTAGTACATACATATCCCATAAGTATCATTAAATTATCGTTCTGGGGCCGATTCAGTAGATATGCTTATACCCCTATGGCATTTAAATTTATTTTATTTAATAAATTTACTAAGAAGTGCAAACAATTAACATTCTTCAAAACTTATTCTATTTATGAGTAAAACTACTGAAAAAACATTGAAGTTATCAAAATGTTCTTTTCATATTTACTTTAGGGCCAGTTGTATGTCGGTTGGTAAGCTCTTTTTAACCGTTGACAAAGGGTAAATCTTTAGAATTCACCTCAGCAAGGATTTACCCTTTGTCAACGGTTAAAAAGAGCTTACCAACCGACATATAACTGGCCCTTAGTAATTTAAGTGAGGCTGAAAAATGTGACAAATATCATGGTTAAAACTACCGGTGGTGATTATTAGTGAAATGTTATACAGCTCCTCAATCATCATAGATTAATCAGTTAAGACTGTTTTGATGCAACCACCGGCCTCTACTTAACTCTATCCCAGGTTGACAGGGTGGCTATGGTCGTTGCCTATGCCCTAGGCTCACTGCAAAAATATTTGACCGGCTATAATCCGATCCCTACACAAATGACCTTAGCAGTTGATGTGTCTATTGTAAAATAATAAATAAATAATTAATTTTTTTAATGTAATTTTATTCTTATATTTTAATTAAGCAACGTTTTATTTTCATTTTTACTTGACCATACAGGGTATGGTCAATTATTGTAATCGTGCATGAAAAAAGTGTTTTTTTCCTTCTTTTTTTTCAAAATATCTCAAAAACGGCTGAAACTATTTTGATTAAAAAAATTGAGCGAAATCACGGCATTTCACTCTACAAAAAAACCCTAATAAGTGAACATCGAAAAAATTATATTTTTCGAGATAATAATTGTTTTGTCAAAATGTCTGTTAGTCTGTCTGGTTGTCTGGTTGTTAGTCTGTGCATTACCAAATTTTTGTGGACGAGCTAGCTCAAAAACTAGTTTGAATATCGAAACCAAATTTCACACGTAGTTTTGGTCCATTGAGATTAAGAGCTGATTAGATTTTGGTACATATCGACCCAAAATTAAGGAGGGGGGGGGATTAAAAATGAAAAATCTAGGCTATTTGAGCAAACTCAACCAAAATTTGTATACATAATCAGTGTCTAAAAATGCAAAAACTAACCCCCCTACATGATTATAAATAATTTTATTAAATATTAATATGAGTGAGGGGCCAGGTTGTATCGTAAAGTCAAGTGGGTGGCCACATCAGAACACGTCATCTTATTTGTATTTTAATTGAATTCATTTGTTTTATCTGATTTTTTCCGATCATTGATCAAGCATCTAACGCATTGACCTCTACTCTTCATTCATAGTTGAAACTAATTATTTTCGGTTATTTATTTCAATACGATTAGAAAAAAAGCTCATAAACTACTCAAATAAATTTTGATAATATGTATTTATTTCATTTTTTTTTGTTTTTTAATAAAATATTTAATCTATTTATTTATTATAAATCCAAACTAAGAATTTATTTTATTTTGTAGTCCTTCGAATACTTTTAATTTAACTAATTTTCATTCGTAATTCTAAATAAATAAAATTTATTTTGAATTAAATTTTAAATACTTAAATAATTTTTGAAAAAAAAATTATTTCAATTAGATTTGACGTGTTCTGATGTGACCATCCAGTTGACTTTACCATACAACCTGGCCCCTAATATTATTTATAAACATGTAGGGGGGGGGAGGGGGTTAGTTTTTGCATTTTTATACTTCTGGGGTCCCACTGATTATGTATACAAAATTTGGTTGAGTTTGGTAAATGGTCAAGATTTTCATTTTTTGACCCCTCCCCCCATTTTGGGCGGTTTAGTTTTTGCATTTTTAGACTTCTAGGGGTCCACTGATTATGTATACAAAATTTGGTTGAGTTTGCTCAAAATGGCCTAGATTTTTAATTTTTAACCCCCCCTCCACCCACCTTAATTTTGGGTCGATATGCACCAAAATCTAATCAGCTCTTAATCTCAATGGACCAAAACTACGTGTGAAATTTGGTTTCGATATTCAACTAGTTTTTGAGCTAGCTCGTCCACAAAAATTTGGTAACGCACAGACTAACGGACAGACAACCAGACAACCAGACAGACTAACTAACTAGATATCTCGACAAATATAATTATTTCGATGTTCACTTATTAGGACTTTTTTGTAGAGCAAATGCCATGGCTTCGCTCAATTTTTTTAATCAAAATAGTTTCAGCCGTTTTTGAGATATTTCGAAAAAAAGAAGGAAAAACACTTTTTTCATGCACGATTACAATACTTGACCATACCCTGTATGGTAAAGTAAAATGCTCATAAACTACTAAAACAAATTTTGTTAATATTTATTTCATTTTTTTTTTGTTGTTTTTTAATAAAATATTTAATTATCATTAATCTATTTATTTATTATAAATCCAAACTAAGAATTTATTTTATTTTGTAGTCCTTCGAATACTTTTAATTCAACTAATTTTCATTCGTAATTTCTAAATAAATAAAATTTATTTTGAATTAAATTTTAAATACTTAAATAATTTTTGAAAAAAAAAAAATTATTTCAATTATATTTTTCTCACTATTAAATATTTTAACTGTTTAATAATAAAGATGCTCTCTATTCCGATGAGCTTGTTAAAAATATATATAAATTTAGAAATATTAAGTCATTGGAAAGAAGGATGGCCAGTCTTTCGGGTCCAGACGTAAAACGTGCAGAAATAGATACAACCAGACTCATCGGGCGTCAGTTAACTCTGACAAACCATATCGAAGAAAGCCAAAATACATTCATTGAAAAAAAAAAAAAAAATAAAAAAAAAATTGAAATATACAATTTCCTTTGAATTAACTTGAATATCTACAAATAAATATAATCATGTTTAATCGTATGTTTCCTATATTTGATTCAATCGCGAATCGAATGCAGGTGATTTTTGTCAAATATTTAGTGAAAATAATATCTGAACTTATATATTTCGAACTTAAAATAATGAAGTTAAATAAATTTATAATTTTCTCATTAGTATATTAAAGAATTAGTTGAAGGTAATGAAGGCAGCTCAGAAACGTTTCGAAACGTCGGTTTGAAAGGTAAGGAGGAAGGATTCCAATAAATTACACCTTATTTGATATGTGTTAATTTTTGGCGTGACAACGTCTTATAATTCGATGGAGCCGGCTGCACGCTCGAAAAAACATGACTCATGCGGCGTTACTCGCTCTGAGGCGTTCCATTTAAGGCTTGAAGTGCAAGCGAGAGCGCGGAACGAGCGACAAAGATTGAGGCGGGCTTTTAAAAGCTACAGTTACAAAAAATTTTAATGATGTTTCCAAATTTTAAATTTTAAATTTAAGATTTATGAACAATAATTTAATCACAGTTTATTCTTATAATAAATTATTCAAAAATTATTACTTTTTTACAACAAATTACAATTAAATTTGCAAAAATAATTAAGTAACTAATTGAACAACAACTTTTATTCAGTTTACTTGCTGAAAGAAATAATGTCAATAACAAAATTTATTATTATAAAATAATAAAATCAAAAATTAAATTTTAACAGTCGAGTAGAAATTTAAACAATAAATTTTATTCAAATATTTTGTAAATTTAAAATGATTTTTCTGAACGAAGAATTTTATGAAAAAAAATCGGTTGTCTGTAAAGTCGGTTTACTGACGATAGTTGAACGTGACAACGTCATAAGAAAATACCATTCCTCATTTTCTTATGACGTTGTCACGTTCGTCAGTAAACCGACTTTACAGACTATATTCAGATTATTTTTCTTTCCTCCACTACCTCTGGGCTGCCTTCCATTACCTTCAATTAAAATTTCTACCAGTCCGTCTCTCTCGTTTCGAAAAAATATTAAAGAATAATTAACATATTAACGAGAATTGTTTTGATCGCGCTTTTTGAATAGATATATATCGCGAGACTACTGCTGGTTGAAGCTATTGGAGTCTGCTGAGTCTTAGGTCTGGACTAAGAGGGAATGAAAAAGTATATGATCCATTTAGCTATAGTCCAACGTCATTATTGCGTTTAGCCCGCATGACACTTGGATGGATCACCAAATGAATTTGAAATCTGAGATGTTATATATTCAATCTCCCAGTCCAGAGCGCCCGATCTGTTGGCACGTATGTTAGGTGCTTGCCATTAATTGAAATATACAATTTCCTTTGAATTAACTTGAATATCTACAAATAAATACAATCATGTTTAATCGTATGTTTCCTACATTTGATTCAATCTCGAATCAAATGCAACTAACATACGTGCTAACAGATCGGGCGCTCTGGACTGGGAGAGTGAATATATAGTATAACATCTCAGATTTCAAATTAATTTGGTTATCCATCCAAGTGTCATGCGGGCTAAACGTAATAATGACGTTGGATTATAGCTAAATGGATCATATCTTTTTTCATTCCCTCTTGGTCCAGACTTAAAACTCAGCAGACTCCAATAGCTTCAACCAGCAGTCGTCTCGCGATATATATCTTGTTCAAAAAGCGCGATCAAAACAATTCTCATTAATGTGTTATTTATTCTTTAATATATTAATGAGAAAATTATAAGAGATGTTTATAATAATATCTCTACTATTTTCTCTGTAACAATTATTAATTACGCTCTAGTTAGGTGTTTAAGTCTGGGATTGCTTTAACTCAAAAACGAGAAATGAAATTTGAAACTTAAGCAAGATATGTCCCAACCCAATTTTTGCCGAAGCACCCTTTGCTCCAATTCCAATTAAAATAAATAAAAATAAATGAGGCCGAAATGGATTCTCTCGTTCTGTTTTAAAGTAGCCCTAACTGTGAGACAAATACCGAGCAGTAGCTGCGACACGAAATAATGTTCGACTTAAAATCACTAGAAATCTGATCTTAACTATAGCTAACTAAAAAATATCTCGTTTATAAGTAGGCTTGAATCGAAAAATTCACCTAACTCTCCTTGTTATAAAATAAATTCTTATTTGGTTTATTATATAGAAATAAATACGATTCTTTAAAAACAACCACAATAATTTTTAAGAAAAAAATAAAAACCGACTTCAAAAAATTAAATGCAACAAATAAAATACACTAAAAGGTATAAAATAATTATTATCTTATTTAGTTACAACTAAACGACGAAATATTAACATGAAATTACTTTTGAATTGGTGCCAAACAAACTATACCTATAAGCGAGCGTACCCGCCAAACGTACTAAGTAAGATCCGTCGAGTGCGATTCATAAAAGGTGTAGTGTTTGGCACCAACTTCAAAAAGTAATTTCATGTTAATATTTCGTCGTTTAGTTGTAACTAAATAAGATAATAATTATTTTATACCTTTTAGTGTATTTTATTTGTTGCATTTAATTTTTTGAAGTCGGTTTTTATTTTTTTCTTAAAATTATTTTTATTTTTCTCTTTTTTAGTGATGTTATTAATAGTGATCATATCATCAGAACTTGACCAAATTAATATGACACCATCCCTAAGACACCCCTTTCGATAAAAAAAGAACCATCGAAATCGGTTCATAAACAAAGAGGTTAGGTCTAAACAAACCTAATAAAAAAGGTCTAATACCTATGAAAAAAATACGAAAAAAATGGGACCAATCGGAAGCTAGACTGGACCCAATGCAAAAATTTTTTTCAAAATCGGTTGACAATTGGCGGAGATATGAGGTAACATAGGCACAAAAAAAAATTCAGTCGAATAGAGAACCTCCTCCTTTTTTGAAGTCGGTTAAAAAGGTTTTAATTATTAAAAATAAAATTTCTTTATTATTTTTTCAAATGCTACTAGATTTTCAAACAAGAGAATTTCTCCAGTTACCTTTAAACTATTGATAACCTTTTTTGTCATAGTTTTTAACCGACTTCAAATAAGGAGGAGGTTCTCAATTCGACTGATTTTTTTTTTGTATCTATGTTACCTGATATCTTCGCCAATTGTGAACCGATTTTGATGATTTTTTTTGCTTTGGGTTCAGTATAGTTTCCGATTGGTCCCGTTTTTTTTTTCATTGGTATTGGACCTTTTTTGTTATGTTTGTTCAGGCATAACTTCTTTGTTTATGAACCGATTTTAATGATTCTTTCTGCCTTTTGGATCAGTATAGCTCCAAGATAGTCAAGATACCTATTTATTTATTTATTCTATGTATGTTCAGCGAGAACTTTTTGCCACGTGGACCTATTTCGATGATTCTTTTTTATTGGAAATAGGTAGGTACCTTAGGGGTTGTTGCATATTCATTTGGTCAAGTTCTGATGATATGATCAATGACGAAATAACGTAAATCTCCAATTCTTATGATCAAATAATCGAAATTATAATAAATAAAATCTTTTATAAAGAAAAAAACAATCTTAAAACATTCATTTAAAACCCGCAAACGTTTCGAGAGAATTAATATATTTATGAATTGAATTTTATTATCATTTTCTGAATCATTCGCCCTACGCTTTCTCTTACGAGATACATGCAAGGTATTATATTAAGTCACTATTAATAACATCACTAAAAATAGAAAAATAAAAATAATTTTTATTAAAAAAAATAAAACCGACTTCAAAAAAAATTAAATGCAACAAACAAAATAATAAGAACTCAAAAATAAAATAAAATCCACTAAAAGGTATAAAATAATTATCTAATTTAGTTACAACTAAACGATGAAATATTAACATGAAATCACTTGTTGAAGTCGGTGCTAAACAAACTATATAAGCGAGCGTACCCGCCAAACCTACTAAGTAAGATCCGTCGAGTTCGATTCATAAAATGTATATTTTTGGCACCGACTTCAAAAAGTGATATCATGTTAATATTTCGTCGTTTAATTGTAACTAAATTAGTTAATTATTTTATACCTTTTAGTGCATTTTATTTGATTTTTGAGTTCTTATTATTTTATTTGTTGCATTTAATTTTGTTTATAAAAATTATTAAAGAATTATAATAATTTATTTAGCTAGCTTATGGGGGGGGAGCTTCGTCTTATTAAATATTTTTTTCTCCGAAATCCTCACATCTATGTAGAAGGGAGCTCATAACTTTACTCATGTGGTTAAAATTGATGTATTTTAGTTATATGTTTTAGAAGATAGTTTACCAAGACAGACTTAGGACAAAGTATTATCAATATAAGAAAGAGGGTCTAGTGGTAGATTAATGGAGCCCTAAAATATTTAAGTATATAAAAATAATTTTAAGAAATAAATAAAACCGACTTCAAAAAATTAAATGCAACAAATAAAATACACTAAAAGGTATAAAATAATTATTATCTTATTTAGTTACAACTAAACGACGAAATATTAACATGAAATTTCTTTTTGAAGTCGGTGCCAAACAAACTATACCTATAAGCGAGCGTACCCACCAAATGTACTAAGTAAGATCCGTCGAGTGCGATTCATAAAATGTATATGTTTGGCACCGACTTCAAAAAGTAATTTCATGTTAATATTTCGTCGTTTAGTTGTATCTAAATAAGATAATAATTATTTTAAACCTTTTAGTGTATTTTATTTGTTGCATTTAATTTTTTTTGAAGTGGGTTTAATTTTTTTCTTAAAAATTATTTTTATTTTTCTCTTTTTAGTGATGTTATTAATAGTGATCCTATCATCAGAACTTGACCAAATTAAAATGGCACCATCCCTAAGATACCCCCTTTCCAATAAAAAAAGAATCATCGAAATCGGTTCATAAACAAAGAAGTTAGTCCTGAACAAACCTAACAAAAAAGGTCTAATACCTATGAAAAAAATGGGACCAATCGGAAGGTAGACTGGACCCAATGCAAATTTTTTTTTCAAAATCGGTTCACAATTGGCGAAGATGTGAGGTAACATAGGCACAAAAAAAAAAAAAAAATCAGTCGAATAGAGAACCTCCTCCTTTTTTTGAAGTCGGTTAAAAAGAACATAAAACACGAAATATTTTGAATCTTGTACTTCGCTTCTTCTACCATATTTAGTACAGCCATTCCCGCCCAAGTCTGTGCCAGTGGTTTTTCAAATAGTATTATTTTCTTTTAAATTGCCTATTCACTTATATTTTAAGACCAACTTAACAAATAATTATTTTTATACAAATGATTGTTTTAATTATATATTCAAGGTCTCTAAACCTACCGAGTATTTATAAACAAGGAACATATATATATAAAAATTTTACTTAAACATATTTCAATTTTAATTACGTAATTTTTAATATATATATACAAAGCGGTTCTTGTTTCCTTACCATATTGGTAGTTATTACGGGTAATTTTTTTTTTTTGTTAATTCACTTTACTATCTAAACGAGAGATATTGCGAAAAATTTACTCAAATTTATATAAAGATAATGGATTAGTTTATCGTAAATTAATATAATTTACAGTTTCGAAAGATACAAATATGAATTCTTTACCTCTAGAAAATAAATTTAGACAAAGAATGCCAATACGAAATATAACGTTGATTGAATGCTGCTCAGGAACGAATTGATTTAATAAAAAAATACTAACTAACCCGATTGACAACCTTATGCCTGAATTTAGACTTATAGGGAACCTTACCCTTAAACAAAAATAAAAATTCACAAAGAGAAACAAAGAGGTTGTCCTCTGCTTGATGCAAATAAACATACACACATATATATCGAGATGATATATATTATTTATTTGTTTGAGACTATAGTTTCGAAGACTTGGTCTTCATCATCAGTCTTTCTTCAATTATAAATGTTTTTCATGGAGTCAATATCATATGGATATTGAAAACTTGGTGTTCCTTCCTCACTGTTGGTCGGGTAGGAACTCAATAAAGACATTCTTTTCGGTTCACATTCAAATATAACAATATGTTTCCCTTCTCCTTGTTTTACAACGAGAAAGGCTTACAATAGAAGGGTTTTTCTTTTTTCTTTTATCTTTTGTTAGTCAAACATCTTAAGCAGATTACTATTAATAATCTTTAAAGAATTAGGTGTCGGTTCTAGGTGAAACATTTTAATAGATAATAAGTAAAAATATATTTTTCTAGGTGGGTTTCACAAATAAAACAAATATATGTTTTGAGTTTTTATCTCGATATATATTTCGGGTTATGAGCCCATCATCAGGAGTTACAAAAAAAAGTTTTCTTTTGTAACTCCTGATGATGGGCTCATAACCCGAAATATATATCGAGATAAAAAACTCAAAACATATATTTGTTTTATTTGTGAAACCCACCTAGAAAAATATATTTTTACTTATTATAGATTACTATTTGATAACTCTATTTGATTGTTCAAACAAAGTTTTAAATTTCTATTGAATGATTTCAAAATTTCTAAAGATTCGATTGCGCCAATATTAATTTTGGGTTCTCTTTCTCCTTTTATTAATCTCGTCACCTTGTTCCTTCTGGGAGGGAGTGATTGTTTGACCAGTTTCAAATGTTCTGCAAAAGTGGTTTTCGCACTTTTTTATTTTTTAAATCCCTTATATGGTACCATTTAATCGAATTTTTCTGATTTCTCTCTGTCTTCCCTTGCATACATTAAAGCTTCACAATCTTTTTTGCATTCTCAAACTATAAACCCCTTCTTTTTCTATATTTGGTAAATTTGTCTTTTTTATCTGAACCTAAATCTTTTCCTAGAGTAATTGGAGTTTGTTTTGAACCCTAATTTTTTCATTCTTTGTTTTAATTTTTCCGGAAATTTGTCCACATTATGGGAGTAACTATTCTAGGATTTTTTTCTTTTTCATTCTTTTGTGAATATATTGATTCCAGGGTTGATTTTTCAATTTCTTTAAATAACATTTGGTCTCTTTAAGGTTTGCTCCTCGTATCCATTATTTACCGCGATTTCTTTAATTGTCTCTAATTCTTGTGAGTATGCTTTTTCTTGGATAGAGGTATACTTGTATTAGTCTATGTATCATTGAATGGAAGGTTTGTGGCGGTTTATGTGACATTGGTCTACAAGAATTTTTATGCACATACAATGTCAGTAGCTGTGGGTTTTCTATAAAATTTCAAAAGGTGTGTTTATTTCCGGAAATTTTTATTTTTAAATCTAAAAAATTTAGTATTTTTTCTTTTTCTTTCTTACTGTGAATTTTATTTTCTCATGAAGATTATTTATATATTCTATAAATGTGTCTAAAAACAAAAACTTTTCAATTAAAAATAAAAATGTTTTTAACACCCTTGATTGGGGGTTCATCAAAACCTTTTTCTTTTGTAGAGGCATCTAAAATTTGTTTTTGACTTTTACAAATGTATAAACCGGATTGTCAAACCAGCAGGCAAACGTTCAAATTTCTAGCTTTAGTAGCTTAGAAGCAAGCAATAGGACTGTAACAGATGGACAGATTACGAAGTCTCATAAAAGTGTTCCCTTATTTTTAGTACGTAACCCTAAAAAATAACCCAAATATTTCTTTTCTTAAAATGATCAAGACGATAAAAAAATTATATCTCTTCTGTAGTTTAATCATTTCCACGTCCCTGGAGCGGTCACTTATAATTTTTGACTTTACCATACAGGGTATGGTCAAGTATTGTAATCGTGCATGAAAAAAGTGTTTTTTTCCTCTTTTTTCGAAATATCTAAAAAACGGTTGAAACTCACTTTGATAAAAAATTCGAAGCGAAACCATGGCATTTCGTTCTACAAAAAAAGCTCCTAATAGTGAACATCGAAAAAATTATATTTTTCGGAGATTTCAATTGTTCTGTCAAAAATGTCTGTCTGTTAGTCTGTGCGTTACCAAATTTTTGTGGACGAGCTAGCTCAAAAACTAGTATGAATATCGAAACCAAATTTCACACGTAGTTTTGGTCCATTGAGATTAAGAGCTGATTAGATTTTGGTGCATATCGACCCAAAATTAAGGGGGTGGAGAAGGGAATAAAAATTAAAAATTAATGCCGTTTGAGCAAACTCAACCAAATTTGGTATACATAATCAGTGGACCCCCAGAAGTCTATAAATGCAAAAACTAACCACCCAAAATAGAGGGGGGGGGTGTAGGGTCAAAAAATGAAAATCTTGGCCATTTACCAAACTCAACCAAATTTTGTATACATAATCAGTGCGACACCAGAAGTCTAAAAATGCAAAAACTAACCCCCCCCTACATGATTATAAATAATTTTAGGGCCAGGTTGTATGGTAAAGTCAAGCGGATGGCCACATCAGAACACGTCAGCTTATTTCACTTATATTACTTAAATTAAGAAAAATCGTTCCATTTACAATGTGAGCTGTGTACTTGCTATGCCTGCCTGTGCTATGCCAGCACAGTATTAAATTCACACAATTTTTTTCACTCATTGTGTTTAAAATATCTGAAACGTGGGGAAAAATAATTTTCAACCATGATTCACGTTAGCTTAAGAACGAAAAGTCTTATGATAAAATATTTCTATTTCCAATACGGGGAACTGATAAGATTTTGGCTTTTATACCTTTAGAACTTCTAGTTGAAGAAAACATAATTTTTTGAATGATTTTATTGAAAGTTTAAATCGTGTCTTTAGTAAAAACCGGTAAAAACTAATAAATAATCAAACAGGTATGTTTTGAATTACCATTTAATCAATAGTACCTGTTCCCCGAGCGATGCTCGGTAAATTTTTGCTTCAGTTAATAGCTATATATTAATCCCCGGAACCCCCCCCCCCCCCAAACCCCCACCATTTCACCCCACCTCCTGCACCCTCCTACCTACCCCACACCTACACCCCCACCCCGCCCCCGACACCCCGTACCTCCTCCTTCCGGACCCCCAACCACTGCACCCCCACATCTACCCCCGCTCCCGGTTTTTGCATTTCTTTCCTTCAGTGGTCCACAGATTATGTGTATCTATATATATATAAAATTAAGGTTTTGTCTGTACATTGGTCCAAATCACGGCCAAATTTCGGTCCACACGTTTCAAGCAAAGTTATGAACGAAAACACCCTCAACAAAATTCCTGTATGTCTGTATGTATGTCTGTTTCAGTGGTTTCCGAAAAGTTGCTCACGATTCACGCAAAAACGGCTGGAGGGGGGCTGGGGGCGTTAGTGGGTTGGGGTGCGGAATGGAGTGTTTGGGTGGTGTGGTGGTGGGGTTCGACAGGCTGGGGGTCCAGGGGACGTGCGCTCTGGCTAACAAGAGGGCCGCCGAAGGCGGGCCTTGCAGCTAGTATAAGTATATAAATAAATAAGGTATAATTATTATTTTTAATTAAATTTTAAATTAAAACAATTTTTGAATTTATCAATTAAATTGTCAAATTAATATTTGTGGGATTTAAAACTCGATTTTCAATCAATTAAATTGCCCAATTTTTAATATATAATAATAATTGTAATAATCTTATTGTGGGATATAAAATTAAAAAACCAATTATTTATTAAAAGGAAATTGAATAAAAATATAAATAAACATTTTTATCGAGACAACCACCTGTGAATAATTATTTCAATTAACAAAAAACCCATCAAAAACAACTTAGCCGAAGATGAGACCGTGACAGATCGAATGTCCAACACCAAAACTCTCCTAACTAGTGAATTTCATCCAAATCGTTAGAGCCGTTTTCGAGAACCCGACCGGATATTTATACTATTTTTGCTCGTTTAATAAGAGTAGATAGATAGATACAAAATTAAATATTTTATTTTTTGAATAAATTTTAATTTAGGAGAATAAACGCTAGGGGTTAGTCTGAAAAATTGTTTCATTAAAATGGTGTAATTAACTAATCCTTCTATAAAGGAAATTGAGTCAAAAATGATTAATTCACCGAAACTGCATACACCGTACCGAGTCTTGAAAAAGTTTCACTTTTTCTTCCAAATTTAGATTTTAAACCAACCGTATTATAGAATTATACCATTTAAATTTAATTCGATTTATCAAAATATCAATATTAACTAAACATGAAACAGACTGTTGGCGCTATCACCACCAACCATTTCCTTTACTTATCATGTTGGCTGGCTTGGTGGTTTTGGCCCTCGCCGCTTGCTGTTGGGTTGGTGTCGAGATTTTATCAAAATCACCTTCTCATTCGCGATAAGATAATAAATTGTGCCTGTGTGTTATTTTCCTGCCGAATGACGGATCTTGGATGAAAATGAGCTGGCCGAGAAGAAATCCCAAAAAGAAACATGCCAAACGTTTAAGCGCCTTTACAACATATTTGCAACAATGGTGTAAGTATTTTGGATATTTGTAATTCTGACATGCTGTATGACATCAAATTTGAATTACTTGATTGATTTGGAAGGTTGTTAAAAAGCGCGATGACATCTGCTCTCTTGGCTTGGGTTGCTCCGCCTCCGGCCCCCTTAAAAAGGGGGCCCCACCACACTCTTTTAGTAAATGTTTTACTTTATTTTTAAAACAATTATACATGTCTAGAAGATTAATTAAGACTCTTTAATCTTAGCAACATAACCCATCATAAATCATAATATTTATATTAATATAATAAATTCTTTTTTATTAATTAAAAACCACTATAAATTAAATTCCAATTACTAAATATATACTCCTTTTTTTATTTTTCAAAATATCTAGACACACGGCAGTGTGTCATTCAAGTTCGGAAAAACTGGCGACTCACCGGTCATGTGTATATTTACACGAACCATTTCGAGTTACATTCGACCCCCCCCATAACTCAAAAACTATTAGACCTACAAAGTTGAAATTTTGCAGGTCTAATAAGGCCCACTGGAACACCTAGAATCCCAAATTTCGTGAATAAATCTATAATAGTTATTGAGTTATTAAGCTCTGACAAGTGCCATTTTTAACAATGACTCACTGACTGACATATCAAAAACCTAAAGTACTTCCGCTGATCCTAGAATACTGAAATTTGGCATACTGGTAGAGTTTGGGCTACAATTAAAGGGAAAATGGGAAAAAGCGAAACTTTCCCTTTTTCAGGACCTAAAATGAAGGTGTGAATTTTATCATAGGCTTAATTAACATATAGTGAAAATACAATCAAGCTAGAAAGCTGAAATTTGACATACTGGTAAAGCTTGGCACATTAATAAATGAGGATATTGAAAAACCGAAACTTTCCCTTCTTCGGAGCCCGAAATGAAGGGGTGAAATTTATGAAAAACCGACCGGGTTTTTAACAGATATTTTATGAGAAATATTTAATAATTATTAATATAAATGTTTAAATGTAATTATGTAGATAAATTAAAGGATAAAACTTTTCAAAAATTAATGATATCTGTCCAAAAACATAAATGTGAAAAAGGGCCAAGTTCGGTGCTAACGACTTCGCCTTCAAAAGGGTTGAGATCTAAACGGGTACCAAATTCCATGGCAGTTGCTTTAGCTATAGGGATGAACAACGTTCTTCAATTGATTTAAAAGAAAATTTGTTACAGTAGAAGTCCGATATGTTCGGGACCGGCTCGGTGCCGGACTACCGGAAATTCCGGTCTATCGGGCGGTAATTATAAGAACAATTAGGTTAAAAATACAGTATGCAAATACATACAACAAAGTTTATTTTACATTTCATATAATGTATGTACACGTACTGTAAAACATATTTCACTTAGATTTAAAAAAGTCACGAATGTCTTTTTGTTTTCTTGACTTATGGCGTTTAGTATAAAATTTATTTCTAATGATATGGAAATCAATAATTTCTGAAGCACTGTAGCTAGTACTAGCCTCAGCAAAAGAGATAAACTTATTTAGTGATTCTGCAGCTTCTGCCCAGCTGATTTTTTCCTTTTCTTCCGTTTCGGCATCTGAGTCACTTTCTTCTTCATTTTGAGTAGGCTGAGGGTTTACTACAATGTTGATAATGTCCTCATCGGTTAGTTCTTGTTCAACAGGCTCATTCTCGTCGATTAAAAGTCACTCCTCTACCTCATCTTCAGGCAGGTTTTTCAAGGGATTGTCAGCACTTCTAACGACATCCAAAACTTTGGTCAGAGCGTCTTGATGGTTTTCTTCCTCATCAGTCTGTAGAGTTAGGTCAGGTGCAGGGTTTGCAGCTGACCGAGCGCTTCCGGATGATCTCGAACTACCCCGAAAACTTCCGAATAGCTCTCGAGCGTTTTAGTTTGCTTTAAAGACACACTTTTGGAGAAAACCAAAATTTTTACAGTTTTCCGGAGCGATGCCGGACTATCGGGCATTCCGGACTATTGGATGCCGGACTAATGGACTTCTACTGTACGCTCTTTGATATTGAATTATTTGTAACTTGTCAAGTTTTATATCCAGCTTAATTATGTGTAGTATTAAATAGAACAAATAGCAAAGCTAAATTTTAAGCTTGTATTAAATATCATTAAACGTAATTTATTGACTATTATAACTTGGTAAGCTATAAATTCAATATCAAAGAACGTAATAAATTTTCTTTTAAATAAATTGAAGAACGTTGTACAATCCTATAGCTATGATTTAAGCAACTGCTATGGAACTTGGTACACGTTCAGATCTCAACCCTTTTGTCGGTGAAGCCGTTTGTACCCAACTTGGCCCCTTTTTCACTTTTATGTTTGTGGTCAGATATTGTTATTCTATTTCAATTTAATAAACTCTTTTTCTTAAAAGACCTAGCCATTGCAGATTTATCATGTAGCCTTTTAAATACCGGCAGTCTAAAGCACATGAATGCCAAATGTGCAGACGCCACTTTAATTACTTACTAATCTGAATGTTCTCAAGTTCTATCCCCCATCTTTTTTTTTATTTATAGAAAAAATTGCGGAGTGCCTTAAAAAAGTATACTAGATCAAAACATTACTAGTGTTATTAGCTCAAAAAATTCTGAGCCTCTTCTTAGCTTTGATATAACACCTTCTTGCATTAATATCATTAAAAAAAATATGACCCACTATTAGTGTTTGAGTTACTTGTTAAACTTATTTATTATTTTTAACCGACTTCAAAAAAAGGAGGAGGTTCTCAATTCGACTGATTTTTTTTTTTGTATTTATGTTACCTGATATCTTCGCCAATTGTCAACAGATTTTGATAATTTTTTTGTATTGGGTTCAGTCTAGTTTCCGATTGGTCCCGTTTTTTTTTTCATTGGTATTGGACCTTTTTTGTTATGTTTGTTCAGGCATAACTTCTTTGTTTATGAACCGATTTTGATGATTCTTGCTACTTTTGGATCAGTATATCTCCAAGATAGTCAAGATACCTATTTATTTATTTATTTTACGTATGTTCAGCGAGAACTTTTTGCCACATGGACCGATTTTGATAATTCTTTTTTTATTGAAAAGAGGGTACCTTAGGGGTGGTCCCATATTAATTTGGGCATGTTCTGATGAAATGCTCAATGACGAAATAACGTAAATCTTCAATTCTTATGAGCAAATAATCGAAATTATAATAAATAAAATCTTTTATGAAAAACAAATCTTAAAACATTCATTTAAAACCAGTAAATGTTTCGAGAGAATTTCTATTTTTATGAATTGAATTTTATTATCATTTTCTGATTACATCGCCCGAATCTGTCTCTTACGAGATGCATACAAAGTATTATCTCAAGTCACTATTAATAACATCACTAAAAAGAGAAAAATAAAAATAATTTTAAAAAAAAAAAAAAAATAAAACCGACTTCAAAAAAATTAAATGCAACAAATAAAATAATAAGAACTCAAAAATAAAATAAAATGCACCAAAAGGTATAAAATAATTATCTAATTTAGTTACAACTAAACGACGAAATATTAACATGAAATCACTTTTTGAAGTCGGTGCAAAACATAATACATTTTATGAATCGAACTCGACGGATCTTAACTTAGTACGTTTGGCGGGTAAGCTCGCTTATATAAATTGAAAGTTTTTGCCGAGAGTAGCAGAATTTTTATATATTGAAGGAGACAATAAAAGAGTGTGTCTTCTGCTGGAATTATAAATTTTATTTATTTATAACGAGACTATAGTTTCGAGGGCTTTGCCCTCTTCATCAGTCTATTACAATGTATTCACAGGAATTAATTTATGAATGAAAGGTTAACATTTTTCATGATTCCAGCAGAAGACACACTCTTTTATTTTCTCCTTCAACTCGCTTATATAGTTTGTTTGGCACCGACTTCAAAAAGTAGTTTCATGTAAATATTTCGTCGTTTCATTGTAACTAAATAAGATAATTATTTTATACCTTTTAGTGAATTTTATTTTATTTTTGAGTTCTTATTATTTTATTTGTTGCATTTAATATTTTTGAAGTCGGTCTTATTTTATTTTTTTTAAATAAAAATTTTCCTTTATACAGAAATTGAAATTATCTGACAGAGTTTCTTTTATTATAAACTCGAACATCTTTTATTTATAATTAGAAAGAATGCATCATAATAAGAGAACCTACTTATTTTTAGAGAATGATGTTTCACTATTTAACCCTGACCCATTTATATGAGATAAGCTACAAATCATTCATTTGTTTGTATATTTTCAATATTTATTTAATCATACATCCTAAGGATTATCAATAATTAACTATTATAGAAAAAAATGAGATTTAACTTAGATTCTTTTTTTTCCAAATTTTTAAGGTAAAACAAAATAAAAAGATGTGGCCATATACATGACTTTACCATACACCTACCCTTATATTTAATATTTAATAAAATTATTTATAATCACTTAAGGAGGTCATTTCGCCGCCAAAATAGTTTAAGTCTCTATCTATGCTCTGGTGAAGTTTTAATCACACATTACCGAGAAAAATTTTGAAAATCTAAATATTTTCTTAGAGTCTTATGGAAAATTAAGATCTTGACACTTTTTCTTGAATTATACTACTATTTGTTGAATAGATAAAGTTAAAAAAAATAAGCTGACGTGTTCTGATGTGGCCATCCACTTGACTTTACTATACAACCTGGCCCCCTAAAATTATTTATAATCATGTAGGGGGGGGGGGTTAGTTTTTGCATTTTTAGACTTCTGGGGTCTTACTGATTATGTATACAAAATTTGGTTGAGTTTGCTCAAACAGCCTAGATTTTTTATTTTTAACCCCCCCTCCACCCCCCTTAATTTTGGGTCGATGTGCGTTACCAAATTTCTGTGGACGAGCTAGCTCAAAAACTAGTGTGAATATCAAAATCAAATTTCACACGAAGTTTTGATCCATTGAGATTAAGAGCTGATTAGATTTTGGTGCATATCGACCCAAAATTAAAAAAATTAAAAATCTAGGCCATTTGAACAAACTCAACCAAATTTTGTATACATAATCAGTGGGACCCCAGAAGTCTAAAAATGCACAAACTCAAACTAACGGACTAAAATGGGGGGAGGGGGGGGGGGTCAAAAAATGAAAATCTTGGCCATTTGAGCAAACTCAACCAAATTTTGTATACATAATCAGTGGGACCCCAGAAGTCTAAAAATGCACAAACTAACCGACTAAAATGGGGGAGGGGGGGTGTCAAAAAATGAAAATCTTGGCCATTTGAGCAAACTTAACCAAATTTTGTATACATAATCAGTGGGACCCCAGAAGTCTAAAAATACACAAACTAACCGACTAAAATGGGGGGGGGGGGGGTCAAAAATGAAAATCTTGGCCATTTAGCAAACTCAACCAAATTTTGTATACTTAATCAGTGGGCCCCCAGAAGTATTTAAATGTAAAAACTAACCCCCCTACATGATTAAAAATTTTATTAAATATTAAATATAAGTGAGGGGCCAGGTTGTATGGTAAAGTCAAGTGGATGGCCACATCAGAACAAGTCAGCTTATTTTTTTATGGTTTCAGCCGTATTTCGAAAAAACGAAGGAAAAACACTTTTAATGCACGGTTACCATCATTTATTTTGATATTATACAAAGATTTTTTAAAAATCATTTCAGATAATATTTTCATCGATTTTCAATCATCGATTAATTTGTTTTAAAAACAAATTTTATTAGTTATATACCTTGTCTCTTAGATCAAGGATGACAAAATGCTCGAGGCGCGAGATATTCTGGCTGGCATGCGAAAATTCTTCAACGAATTTCTTTCGTTATCTACTATAAACTATAAATAATGTGTCCGAGGGCCGACAAAGTGGCTAAATTTAAAGTTGAATAATTTAATTGGAGAAAAAAAATGAAAACTTTCGAGATTCTGAAAGATCTTTACAAATTTCTGTGATTAGAAAAAATTTTTGTTAACAAACATTTTGAGCTAGAAAGCTGAAACTTGGCACAAATGTAGAGCTTATTAATTCGAATTTCACCTTAATATCTATAACTGTTCAAAGGCTGTTTATAAACGGATATATTTTTAGATTTTTCATCCATTCTTCATTGTGAAATACAAATAATAGAACAAAGTTTCTTGATTTATTTTGGAGTACCTGGAGGCACCGAACGATGCTCGGTAACTTTTTTCTTCAGTTAAAAGCTTTATTTTAATGTTATTTTTAATTTAAAATTCTGACAAAAAGGTCGATTTTTATTTGAGAGCCGTTTTCAAATTAAAAAAAAAAAATACAAATATATATAGTATATTAATTGTTGTCTTTCTTTCAGCTTAATTCAATTATACATATTTCAAATTTGCCACTCCGCAATTTATTCAATAAATTCTATTTATAAAATACATAGCTATATATAATATATTCAATAATTTCCACACTTATAATAAAGTCTAATTCAAAAATATTCATTTTAGTAAAAGTAAAAAGCAAAGATTTTTAAAATAGTTCTATGGTCCAGTGGTAAAGTCTATGCTTCTGATGCAAGAGGTCTCAGGTTCTAATCTGACATGCGGCATATCATTTTTTTTTATTGAGATTTTCATCTATCAATAATTACTTTAATTAAGAAAAAATCAATTAAGATGAATTTTTATGAGGTCCAGACCTAGCCAGATCGTTTTCTCATCCTCAAAACTTGTTAATAGATTTTGTTTCATCAAAATCGGTAGGGCCATTTTCAAAATAGAACCAAGATACAAATATATAAATAAATAAATATATATATATATAAATAAATAAATATACAATTTTTGCTCGTTTAATAAGAGTAGATATTGTAATTACAGTCGACAGACAAACAGAAAAAAAAAGTTTGTATATAATTTTCTCCACGATTCTAAATACGAAATGGAGGAAAAAGTGAAACTTTTTCAAAATGGTTTGCAGTTTCGGTGAATTAATAATTTTAAATGATATAATATATCTAAATCTGATATTAATCTCGATTTAATATTTTCTTACCTAGGGTCAAATGACCGTTCCTAGTATACTAGAAATTAAGAAATTAATCTCTACTAGTCTAAAAGAGATCCACGCCCTTTTTAGTATTTTCCTCTATCAGATTCCAATGAAAGAATCGCTCATCAGCATATTTATTAAATAAAAAAAAAAAAAAAACTACACTACATACGCCTTTATAAGTAATTAATAATAAACTTAAATATAAATTGTTCATTTATTCCTATATTATAAATTCATTGTCTTAAATTAAAATCTCAATAAAATCATTCAAAAATTGATATTTTCTGTATTTTTGAATCAGAAGTTCTAAAGCCAGAACGCCCAAAATTTAATCAGTTCTTTTTATTGGAAATCCATACATTTTAGCAAAAGAACGAACTTTCTACGACTTTTCGTTCTTTTGTTATACTGGGTATGTAAATCCCGAGGGGTGGAAGTATGTGTACACCTCTTTGGAAGTATTTTGGAAGTACTTGGAAATGTATGGAAGTATAGGTGGAAGTAGGTGTACAGCATATTAGGTCGCGGTTCACCCCTCGGTAAACCCAGAACCAGAGACAGACAGAAAAATTCATGGTTGAGACATTTTTAAACAAAATGAAGAAAAAAAAATTCTCTCTAAACCTTGCCTGCTGGGCATACCGAGTAATGAGCAAATACAAATGTTGAAAATTCTCTATCGAAAAGGGGATTTTAGTCTGTAAATTGTGAAACCTACCTCGCATCTTGCTCAAGTTTTATTATTATATACTATATAATATTTGTCTAAATTAATTTATAACAACGCTTAGAGAAATTTCTCTAAAAAAATTACCCTCTTGCCTAGAATCGAACCGACGAACTCTTGAACTAAGGGCATGAGCTCTAGCCATTAGACCAATATGTAACATTAATATTTATATCTTGATTTCTGTTACTAAAACTATATATTTTTGATTTAGACTTTGTGTCGAGATAATATTGTATTCATTTGAACTCGAATGAAAATGAAAAAACACCAATAGATTTTAAATTAAGAAACATTAAATATATATTAATTAACGAGGCAAATTTGAAATATAATTGTCAGCTCGGATTTTAAACTGATGGCTCCAATCGATTTTCATTAACCAGGCAAATTTGAAATATAATTCTAATTTGGACTTGAATTTTGAAATGAAAGACTCCAATTCATTTTAAATTAAGAAACATTAAATATATTGATAATTGTCCCCCCCCCCCCCTCGCCACTCAAAAATTAAAGAGGCGAAACTTTTAAGAGACAATGTATTTTCGGTAGTTTACGGGTATACATTTGGAGTGTGGTTTTTTAAGAGGAATAAAATTTTTGGACCGAGACGCTGTCCGCCAGGGCACCAGCCCGGAGGGCCGAGCTTCGAGGGCGTGCCGAAGCCACGCACGAAAATCTCGTATTAAAATGTTTCACCTAGAACCAACACCTAACTCCTTAAAAGTTAATATAAAATGTCTATTGTTTTGGTTGTAGCCGAGCCCCAGGTGACTTTGATGATCCAACAACGATCGGTGACAGGGGTAGCTGCTGCGTTGGCGATGGAACCCTTGGCCGCCATAGCAGGAAGACCTTCAAGTATTCCTCTCTCGAGCAATAATCCCGCTGCTGCCGTTCCCAAAATCACCAGCCCCTTACCAGTCAATGTGAGTATTCATTAATTATATACCATAGATCAGTGTTCCGCAAACTTTTTGTGTTCAAGTCACACCTACCAAATCAAGAAATTTTAGAGGTACACCATAGGAAAAAAACAATGTTCATATATTGAAGGAGACAATAAAAGAGTAGATCTTCTGCTGGAATTATACATTTTATTTATAACGAGACTATAGTTTCGAGGGCTTCGCCCTCTTCATCAGTCTATTACAATTGATTTAGAGGAATTATTATATAGTCTCGTTATAAATAAAATTTATAATTCCAGCAGAAGATCTACTCTTTTATTGTCTCCTTCAATATATAAAAATTCTGCTACCCTCGGCAAAAAAACTTTCAATTTAATGTTTATTTAATTTATTATTAAAATCAATATAATATGAAAAGATGTTTAATGTGAAATGTGAGCCTGCTTAATTGAGCATAGGGGATAAAAATTTGGAGAAATCTGAAAGATATTAATTTGCCGATGGTAATAGATTCAAATTTACTAGAAAATCATAAGATGGTGTCATCTATATAAATCCGATGGAATGGAATATTTTTAATTATATGTCAGAGGGGTTGTTTTTCACCCCCTCGGGAATCGAACCCGAGTGCCAGTAACAGCAATCCGGGCCATCCTGCGGGATACGAACCTCTCTGACATATGTAAACGCGTAAAATTCGATTCGGGTTCGATTCCCGAGGGGGTGAAAAACAACCCTTCTGACATATAATTAAAAATATTCCATTCCATCGGATTTAATAGATGACACCATCTTATGATTTTCTAGTATCTTTGGAGAAATCGTTGATAACCCCAAACCTCCCTTTCTGGAACCCTGGGGTTCCGCGGAACCCAGGTTGAGAATCACTGGTATGAGCTGAAATAATCTTCTTACTGGCCACCAAGCTTTAACAAGAATAAAGAAAAAAGAGAACTAAAATTTTGCGACCCTGTTAATCACCCTGTATAATTCTTCTAATTTTCTAATGTTTTTTATTCATTCAATAAAGAATTATTTCTCTAGTGGTATAGTGGTCTAGGCCCTAGCTGCTACTCAGGCCGAAGTCTTTGGAGGCAACTACGATAGTTTATTAATAAAATTGAATGAATACTTTCACAAGATATTATTAAAATGGAAGGTAAATTTAGAAAAGATTCAATCAATAGTGTTTTTTACTTTATCCAATGCGAAGCATGGGAGAAAGTATTGGAATCGCTCTCGCGGCAAGCGCGACTTCAAAGGGTCCTCAGGTAAAGACTACGGAACCCATAGACTCAATTAAGGTCACAAATTGAAGTATTCAATGAGATTGAATTTTAGCACGTGGCGGTTTTGCCAAAAATTACCTGGAATCTCGTCGAGAGGCCAAAAAGTGCCATTTTTTTGGAAGTGCGTGGTGGATGGATGGATGGATGTGTGTGTGTGTGTTATCGTTTTTTTCGTCCACGATTTTTTCCACACCTTTGCGCTGATTGAAATGAAATTGAAAACCTACCATTAGTTTAACAAAATGAAGCGCTGATTAGTTTTTGGTACATATCGGTCCACAAACATTAGTACTTTATTTTAGGTTAAAAATAAAATAAAATGTAACTAATTTGTAACTAATTTGAAATATTTGTGATAGACTGATGATGAAGGCAATGCCTTCGAAACTATAGTCTCTAGAAATAATTAAAAATTATTTTATTTAAAAAACAGAAGACTCTCTCATTTTATTTTATTTTTAACCTAAAATAAAAACAATTCTGTTACCATCGACAGTGAAATCTTTTATTCAATTAGTACTTTATTTCAGTACTTTTTTAGTTTTTTCTAAATATCTTGAAAATGACTTAACCAATTTTGAGGAAATTTAATATCCTAATTAAGTACCTTGGGGACCACAAAAAAGGTTAAATAAAGTTTTTAGTAAAATTATATTTTAAAGTACTTTACTCAAGAACATATTAATATTTCAAATGAATTTGGATAAAGTTTAGGAACGAATTTTTTTATCGATATTTATTTCCTCAAGTTAATTTTTTAAAATAGAGTAACATTTATCTTTATTAAATTCTAGATTGTTTTCTTTTAATACAAATATTAGAAGTATTTTAAGCAAGTAGCTTATCTATTAGTATAATATTGTCTGTTTATTTACTAATCGGCTATGACGCACTGTTTAGACCGAAAAGAAGATGGAGCTTCAGTTGGGTCGTAGACGAACTATACAGCTCATGCTAGAAAAGCAAGAATCGCACATTGAGTCTCTTCGATCGCGTTTGGCCAAAGCTTGGGATGCCAGAACACACAACGAAATGGCCAGAACAGAAGAAGTAGTGCGTCGTCTTCGGGAACAACTTGAGGCCACACCAACTACACCAAGCACAAATCATCAAGAGGTAGGCTCAGGTTTAACTTTTGGTTCCATAAAATAATTTTTCAAAAGATCCTTTAAATTTACTACTTATATAATTTTGCTATATATTAGATGGATTAGAGACTGGTTGGAAGCCTTGGACAATTGTAAATACGTTCGAATTAATGAGGAAAATTTGTTGGAAGTTTAATATTTATTAAGGTAGTTGTTTCACCATATAGGTTTTTATAGAATTTTTTTTGTAATTTAGACAGATTATAATTTAATTAATAGAGTAAAGGGTGTGTAGTTTCACAGTGAATGAAATAAAACTCAAAGAGGTTTATACAAACTCAATATATTTCGGATTATTAGTCCATCATCAGGAGTTTACAAGTTAATACTTTACTCTATTAATTACTCTATTAATTAACATCATGTTTCACCTAAAACCTACACCACTTTCCATAAGTAAAAAAGATTATAATTTAAATAGTTCTGCATCAATTGTTGGCAAAACCAAATTTATGAACAATAT
The DNA here is from genome assembly GCA_024734495.1 of Forficula auricularia. Classification (NCBI taxonomy): domain Eukaryota; kingdom Metazoa; phylum Arthropoda; class Insecta; order Dermaptera; family Forficulidae; genus Forficula; species Forficula auricularia. Next base: position 62,674 of record JALMQS010000902.1, read on the forward strand.
AGTTCCGGAGATATTAAAGTTAGAGTTTATCAGACTCTTATACATTGCACTATACGGGATATCGGAACTTACCATATTAAAAAAAAACCAACATTAAACAATAACTAATACATTTTTTAAGAACATTTTAATTCATAGTTACAACACAGTTTCTGGGATAATAATGAATAAATAATGAATAATGTATAATGAAAAATTTACACTAAAAACAAGCTGGCAACAACGCATATATTTAACCTAAAAAGTGGGTTAACTTTAGTACTTTTTTTGACGTTTTTTCGCTTCAGCCATTGTCGCAACAGCTTTTAATCGTTTATTAAGATCTTTTTGTTTTATAAATCTCCCTTTATAATGTACTTTATCTGAAATTTCTATGTGAAAGTATATACAAGCTCGGAAAGTGTTGCCAGATTTGTCAAACGAGCACGGGATTTGCTAGAAGTGGTACATAAGCAGCAAAAAGTTTTGGGCTTATGAATTATGAATCCTTATTGTATGTTCTATATACTCTAGCATTAACTTTTTGCTAGTATTGTCGCGAAACAACTACCTTAATGAGCCTCTGGCCTGATGATCAGAAACGTTGGCGTGAAGGAGAAATAAATATATTACACCGAGATATTGGGCACAGTTTTATTTTATTTTCCATCTATAAGCAGTGGCGCAACCAGAATTTGTCCTGGGAGGGACTAACACACACACACATATAAATATATATAAACATTTTCGTAAAATGCCAAAAATAATGTTTTGACAATTTTAAAATTAAATAATTTAATTTAAAATTATATTTCAAAGTCTTCTTGTCTTTAAATTATTAAACTTCGAAATTCTTAAAACTTTATTTTTGGCATTTTATGAAAATATTGTCATTTTTGTTTTGTTCTAGGCTTCAATTTATTGAAACCTGCGCAAACATCAAACAGTGAATAAAAGCAAAATATTCTAGGTTTATTTTATTTATTAAGGAAAATTTATTCTAGTTCCGCCATGTTTTTATTTCCAATCCAGATAACTCCTTAGATTTTAGGCTCACTATCTCTAGAAATTTCAGTTCAAAAATGGAGAAAATATCATTTTTTTTCCAAGATAATTAAAATAAAAAATAAATTTCTAATATTGAAGGAGACAATAAAATGTGAGTGTCTTCTGCTGGAATTATAAATTTAATTTATAACACTCACATTTTATTGTCTCCTTCAATATATAAAAATTCTGCTACCCTCGGCACAAAAAGTTTCAATTTAAATTTCTAATACTTTATTAAATTTAAGTTTATTATTAGGAATAACTTTTAAGTAGTTAGGTGTTGGTTCTAGGTGAAACATTTTAATATAATAATAAAACTTGAGCAGGATGCGAGGTGGGTTTCACAAAAAAGAAAAAAACAAAATTGAGTTTTGAATTCGATATATTTCGGGGCTGAGCACATACATTTCAAAAAAAAAAAAAAATTGTTATTTGTAAAATTATTTTTCCAATAAATAATCAGTTTTCTCTGACTCCTGATGATGTTTAGTTAATTTATTATAACATATAAACAATAATTGTATTTTTATATACTTCCAATTGATTATTTAAAATATTTGAATTATTAGAGAGGGCTATTTTTATTTCGGTGGATTCTAAGAGATCCAATTTAAGGCCTTTTCTTTCGAAATGAATGGGGATAGGGTTATTATTAGAGGTTGAATGGTTGGATTCATGTAAGTGAATTGCGAAGGCTGAGGTCGAATCTAAATTAATGTTATCTGATTTATTGAGATGATTAAGAGCTCTTACATGCTCGGAGTAACGTATTTTTAATGAGCGGCCTGTCTGCCCTATATAAAAAGCATCACAATCTTGACAAGTTAATTTATACACTCCTGATTTGTCTAATTTATCAATTTTGTCTATTTTATTGTTAATTAATTGGGAGCCTAAATTGAAATGGGCTCACCCCCGAAATATATCAAATTCAAAACTCATTTTGTTTTATTTCTTTTTTGAGAAACCTACCTCGCATGTTGCTCAAGTTTTATTATTATATTATTATTAGGAGTTGCTCTAACTGGCGAGCGTACCGAGTCTCGAAATATTTTTTACTTTTTCCTCCATTTTTAGTTGAATTTAGCTGCAATTTTTTCGATACTATAGATAAATGGTAGCTATAAGATTGTGGAATATCTAGGTAGAACACACTATTTTCCTTAATTTAGTTGCACAAAAAATAATAAATTTTAATATCTGGGTATCCAACCAAACGCACTTTATAATAAAGAACTATAAAATAAAACTTATTTTCAAGAGGTTCATTTTATAAATTCAATTTTTTATATATTTTAATTTAAAATTTAAGAAAGCATATATTTTTAAAGGATCTTTGCACAAGAATTAATTTGCTTTTTAATAATTATTTAGTATTTTTACTAAACATTTATTTAGTTTAATTTCTTTCGTTATTTTGTTTTTAATGATTAGATAGACTATCCTATTTAGTTTATTTTTCTTTTTATTATTATATTTGACGCCACTGTATGGTACTTCCATCCATCCCATCCCTTTTTGCCATCTCCATTTAGTCTCGGTTGAATAGTTTGTTTGTCAAATAATATATCTTATCTTAACTTCGTTTAAATAATTACTAATAACTCCTAGTTATCAAAAATGGAAATATTTTAATCTTATCGGTATGCATTAGTTATTTTGTCATTTTCACATTTCAAAATTGATACGATATGTAAAAATATTTATTTTCAAATTCTAGATTCATATTTTCCTTTTACTATTTTTATTTTATTTAGCTTGGCATGTTCATTGTAACAGATCTCATTGATTGATATCGGCATGTTGCGATTTTATGCGCTGTGACCATTGCATCTCATTGAAAATAAATGCACCTTCTAAAATATGGTACTGGGAGTTTCAACCTTTTATATCCACTAGAAATGCAATACTTTAAGGGCCAGTTGTATGTCGGTCCTAAGAGTAGTTAGCCATTATACCTGGTGAGTTTTTTTTATCTTGAGACAGTCTTATAGCTCAAAAACAGTGCATTATATGAAAAAAGTTTATTTATTTCGAAGGGGAAACTAAACTACCCTATTGTTTCTCGATGTGGAACAGGCTTTCAGGGGTATTTCAAGGTCATGTTCTGTTTTTAAAATAGAACCCTATATTTTTCTTTATGTCTGCTTAAACTACAAGGAAAACTGAACAACTTTCATAAGAACTATTTTTTTATACGACATCAAATAAACAAAATACATAAATCAATTAGATCTCAAAAAAAATCTTAATAATTATTTTTAACAATTATTTAACATAATTATCAAATAAATATGATTAAATAATTAATTATTAAATAAATACTTATTAAATCGAAAAGTCACAACAATGAAAATAAGTGTTTATAATGTTAAATTGAAAGTTTTTGCCGAGAGTAGCAGAATTTTTATATATTGAAGGAGACAATAAAAGAGTGTGTCTTCTGCTGGAATTATAAATTTTATTTATTTATAACGAGACTATAGTTTCGAGGGCTTTGCCCTCTTCATCAGTCTATTACAATGTATTCACAGGAATTAATTTATGAATGAAAGTTTTACATTTTTCATGTGTTAAGGTTATAAATTAATTCCTGTGAATACATTGTAATAGACTGATGAAGAGGGCAAAGCCCTCGAAACTATAGTCTCGTTATAAATAAATAAAATTTATAATTCCACCAGAGGACACACTCTTTTATTGTCTCCTTCAGTTTATAATGTTATTAAAACTTCGTTATACTCAGATTTAAGAGATTAGTTTCTACTTAATAGAACTAGGAAAAATTCTTGTGTTTGAAAAAGTTTATCGTGTAGATAGTTATACTGTATTACTATAATAAAAATGGAACATTTTTTGTTGAAGACAGAATTAAAATGGTCTTAATTTATGCGGTGAATTTGTAATAAGTGTTATGGGTTATGGCTGACATTGAAATGAATGCCGAGCGTTTTCCTTATAGGAATATACCCTCACAAGCTTCATTTTAACCTGTTGTAAATCTGTTAAAAAAACAAGAAATGTAATGTCTACGAAGAAACTTAAAAGGGCAAAATAACGAAATTGGAACTGGAATTCATCTAGAATACTTGCAATACACTCTGGAATGTCACAGAACAGTGTCGAAAAATTATTAAATTAAATTATTTATTTAATTATTTAATCATTATTATTTGATAATTAAGTTAAATAATTGTTAAGAATTTTTTTGAGATCTGATTGATTCATGTATTTTGTTTATTTGATGTATAAAAAATAGTTCTTATGAAAGTTGTTCAGTTTTCTTTCTAGTTTTAGCGGACGTAAAGAAAAATATAGGGTTTCTTTTAAAAATCAGAACTTAACCTCGAAATACCCTTCAAAGCTTGTTCTACGTCAACAAACAATAGCGTTGTTTCGTTTCCCCCTTATAAATAAACTTTTATTTGAAACTTTTTTCTATATAATGCACTGTTTTTGAGTAATAAGACTGTCTCAAGATAAAAATACTCACCCGGTATAGTCCCTATGAATGTAATGAATATTAAATTATTATTTAATTTATTACTAACAGCCTTGGCATGTTTACAGGTACTAGAATTATCACTAAAATTATTCACCATATATCGCGATTAGCTTATAAAAGGGTAACCTTATTCATACCCTCACAAAGAGAAACAAAGAGGTTGTCCTCTGCTTGATGCAAATAAACATATACACATATATCTCAAGATGATATATCTGTATATATATTATTTATTTGTTTGAGACTATAGTTTCGAAGACTTGGTCTTCATCATCAGTCTTTCTTCAATTATAAATGTTTTTCATGGAGTCAATATCATATGGATATTGAAAACTTGGTGTTCTTTCGTCACTGCTGGAGGGCTAGGAACTGCATCAAGCAGAGGACAACCTCTTTGTTTCTCTTTGTGAATCAACAACTCTGCTACTCTCGGCAAAACAAAAACTTTTCAATTATTCATACCCTGTTTATTGTTGGCATATTTTTATAACCTTCTCAATCTCAGTCGTGTTGCATGCATCCCGACTGAGATTGAGTGGCGAGACTTAAAGGGAATTAATTACTGAGAGTTGAGACTCTCTATCTCCGTTAGAAAAGCAACCTCTATTTCTTCATGAGTACAAGGAATTAATTGTCAATATTTCAGTGTAAACATAAGTTTTACTTATGGAAAGTGGTGTAGGTTTTAGGTGAAACATGATGTTAATTAATAGAGTAAAGGGTGTGTGGTTTCACAGTGAATGAAATAAAACTCAAAGAGGTTTATACAAACTCAATATATTTCGGATTATTAGTCCATCATCAGGAGTTTACAAGTTAATACTAATAATAATTGAATAATTGATGGTGACCACTCGTTCAATTATTATTAGTATTAACTTGTAAACTCCTGATGATGGACTAATAATCCGAAATATATTGAGTTTGTATAAACCTCTTTGAGTTTTATTTCATTCACTGTGAAACTACACACCCTTTGCTCTATTAATAAACATAAGTTGGCCAACATTATTTTGTTCATTTTTAGTGTTCGTTATATTACTACTAGTTTTAAAAAATATTTCGGAATCAAATATAATTATTACTAATTTGAAATACCATTTTAATACTTAAATTAATTTTAATATGTATAGAGCAGTGGTGCCCAACCCTTTTTTGTCTGCGGGCCGGATTCTTTATAATTCTATATCTTAGCGGCACCTTTAATTAAAAAAAACGCAACATTTTCAATGAATTCATGAATATTTTTGTGCTGATTCATTTTTTTTCAAAATATTTGTAAATTTAATGAAAATATTACGTTTTTAAATTAATGGTGCGGCTAAAATATACAATCCTTTTTATTAGGATATTACTAAGATATCTACATAGTTGTTTTTTAATCAACTTGTAATTTGAATACATTTAAAAGATTGCTGATACCTGAATTAAACTAAATCATAAATTTGGGTTAAAATTAAAAAAAAAGAAAATCTGTAGTCACGATTTATTAATGTGAAGTCTGATGTTGCTTTTCAGAATAATTTTTGAATATTTGGTTCAAGTTGGGTAACGTTTCTCCTTAATATGGAATGAAGGTGATCATCTGAAAGCAGAGCTCGAGACGCTGGTTTAGCTCTTTTTAAAGTAGAAAATGTTTGTTCACAAATATATGTACTTGTAAACGCCGCCGTCATTTTCATTTCAAATTTCCTCAAATTAGGATAAGAGTCTAACGCTGCATAAAAATCTGCTAAAGATTTCTCGCGAAAAAGATCTTGTAATGGCGTTTGGCATTGTAATTTTATTAATTCTAATTGTAAATCATCTGGCGCCGTAGAAACGTCCACTGAAAAAATTTTTAAGAAAAAAATAAAAACCGACTTCAAAAAATTAAATGCAACAAATAAAATACACTAAAAGGTATAAAATAATTATTATCTTATTTAGTTACAACTAAACGACGAAATATTAACACGAAATTACTTTTTGAAGTCGGTGCCAAACAAATACCTTTTATGAATCGCACTCGACGGATCTTACTTAGTACGTTTGGAGGATATGCTCGCTTATAGGTATAGTTTGTTTGGTACCTAATTCAAAGAGTGGTTTCATGTTAATATTTCGTCGTTTAGTTGTGACTAAATAAGATAATAATTGTTTTATACCTTTTAGTGTATTTTATTTGTTGCATTTAATTTTTTGAAGTCTCTTTTTATTTTTTAACCGACTTCAAAAAAGGAGGAGGTTCTCTATTCGATTGAATTTTTTTTTTTTTTTTTTTTTTTTTTTGTGCCTATGTTACATCATATCTCCGCCAATTGTCAACCGATTTTGAAAATTTTTTTTGCATTGGGTCCAGTCTAGCTTCCGATTGGTCCCATTTTTTTTTCGATTTTTTTTCATAGGTATTAGACCTTTTTATTAGGTTTGTTTAGGTTTGTTTAGACCTAACCTCTTTGTTTATGAACCGATTTCGATGGTTCTTTTTTTATCCGAAAGGGGGTGTCTTAGGGATGGTGTCATATTAATTTGGTCAAGTTCTGATGATATAATCACTATTAATAACATCACTAAAAAGAGAAAAATAAAAATTTTTAAGAAAAAATAAAAACCGACTTCAAAAAATTAAGTGCAACAAATATAAAAATACACTAAAAGGTATAAAATAATTATTATCTTGTTTAGTTGCGGCTGAACGACGAAATATTAACACGAAATTGCTTTTTGAAGTCGGTGCCAAACAAACTATACCTATAAGCGAGCGTACCCGCCAAACGTACTAAGTAAGATCCGTCGAGTGCGATTCATAAAAGGTATATGTTTGGCACCAACTTCAAAAAGTAATTTCGTGTTAATATTTCGTCGTTTAGTTGTAACTAAATAAGATAATAATTATTTTATACCTTTTAGTGTATTTTTATATTTGTTGCACTTAATTTTTTGAAGTCGGTTTTTATTTTTTCTTAAAAATTTTTTTCTTAAAAATTATTTTTATTTTTCTCTTTTTAGTGATGTTATTAATAGTGATCATATCATCAGAACTTGACCAAATTAATATGACACCATCCCTAAGATACCCCTTTCGGATAAAAAAAGAACCATCGAAATCGGTTCATAAACAAAGAGGTTAGGTCTAAACAAACCTAATAAAAAAGGTCTAATACCTATGAAAAAAATCGAAAAAAAATGGGACCAATCGGAATCTAGACTGGACCCAATGCAAAAAAATTTCTAAATCGGTTGACAATTGGCGGAGATATGAGGTAACATAGGCAGAAAAAAAAAAAAAAAAAAAAAAATTCAGTCGAATAGAGAACCTCCTCCTTTTTTGAAGTCGGTTAAAAAGGATTTTCAAACAAGCGTATTTCATTTTTAATCCGGTGAAAATCTGTAAATCTATCTTCGAAATTTTTTGCTGAGTAATTGCATCATCTTGGTAATTTTTTCTTTTGGAAAACGATAATATGATTTATAATTTTTTTTAGATATTTTACAAAAAATATAGGGTGACCACGAGAAACATTTACGTTTTAGAAATAAAAAAACAATATTAATTTTTCAAGATACTATTTATTTAACTTAAGTTACATAGTTGTGGTTGTACGCCATTTACTTTACGTAGAGAGGGTGATGTCAGGAAGGTGACGTCCTTCTTCCCTGAGGCAATTTTCTATTCTGTCCAGGAAGCTCCTCCACAGGTCCTGACAGGTCACCTGATTTCAAGATTTGGAGATGTGCACTGGCCTCCTCGATCTCCGGACCTTAACATGTGTGATTTTTATTTGTGGGGACATTTGAAAGAGCAAGTTTATCGACATAAACCCCGTACTTTAGATGACTTGAAAGCGGCGATACGTACTGAGGTGGCGTTGATCACTGAGGATACACTGGAACGAGTGTGGAGGAGCTTCCTGGACAGAATGGAGAATTGCCTCAGGGAAGAAGGACGTCGTCACCTTCCTGACATCATTTTCTCTACGTGAAGTAAATGGCGTATAATCACAACTATGTAACTTAAGTTAAATAAATAGTATCTTGAAAAATATAATATTGTTTTTTTTATTTCTAAAACGTAAATGTTTCTCGTGGTCACCCTATACATATTTAGTGTCAACTCGCTCGGGGGCCGGATTGAGCCTCTTCGCGGGCCGTAGGTTGGGCACCGCTTGTGTAGATTATAAGTGATCAGCAAATTGGTTACTCTATATCTTTTTTTCATATTTATTTTCTCAATCCCTTTTTTCCCTTTAACTAAAGTTCATATAAATTTTCTTGTACATATAGCTATTTTAAGCAAGTTGGTGGTATAGTAAATAATACTTTTTTTCTTTTGTCTAAATTGCCAATTTTCAATATTACGTAGACCTGAAAAATAAAATACATATTAGATAACACATTTAAATGACTAAATTCCAAATTCCATTTTTTTTTAATTCATTCAAAATTTAATTAAACATTTTTTTTTTTTTTTTTTTTTTTTATAAATTTTATTAAACCAATTATTTTACATTAATTAATGTATACATTGTATTTTTTTGCTTCGATTCCGGAGATCACTTCTCCACCATCGAGTGTCCTTATTCATCTTTAGTCCTTGTTTTTAATAAGAGGAAAAAATCTAATTAGATAAAAAACCTCTTTTCCGATAATTATTTCAATTCCATTATTCCCCAATCAAGTCGATTGGTGTAAACCTCAATATCCAATTAAACATTTATAACAATTCAAACAAAAGGGAAAACCATAAGTACTTCATTTCAGCAAAACTTAGTTTATATTTAATAACAAGATGTTACCATTTACGTGCCGAGCTTAGGTCTAACATTCGATTAATAACAACTGGTTTGTCTGAGTTTCTCTTTGTTATATTTCCACTGCGAATTAGTTATAACTTTTTAAGATTTCGATTTTTTTTTTAAAGTAATTACCTACACCCATTTGTTGATGCGTTTGCAGTGGCGTAGCTGGAAAATTTTCATTGGGGGAGGGTCAATCAACAAAGCAAAATATTTAGTGAGATTTTTTTTTTAATAAAACAAATAGGTACTTCAAGAAATTAAAAAATATTTGATTAAACATATGAAATATATTTAATTACGGTTAGTTTGCCATAAGAAACTGTTTGTCGTTGCCGTTACTCATTCCATGAGCCCTGCACGGGGGGGGGGGGGGTTCTGATCCCCCTCCTGTGGCTACGCCCCTGGTGGTTTGCAAAGTGGAGATTATTCAAATTAAAAAAAAAAATAATAAAACCGACGGCATCAGCGCCCACTGTCGGATTGAGCATTACATGTTTTTAAAGATTATAAAAAGCAAAAAAATATATTGACAAATCAAATGATAATAATAGCAATAATAGTACATAACAATTAATTCACTTATCAAGAATGTTATAGTTTACATCGTTGGATTTTTTAATATAATATACATTTTGTATATTAACATATTTTTACATGAATACCGCGCCAACTTACGGATGTCAGGGTTGCTAACTTCATATAAAAATATGTTAATATACAAAATGTATATTATATTAAAAAATCCAACGATGTAAACTATAACATTCTTGATAAGTGAATTAATTGTTATGTACTATTATTGCTATTATTATCATTTGATTTGTCAATATATTTTTTTTGCTTTTTATAATCTTTAAAAACATGTAATGCTCAATCCGACAGGGGCGCTGATGCCGTCGGTATATTTGGGCTTTGAGCCCAGATAAACATGGTTGGCTCAGTTAACCTATAATCGGAGTGGGTGCTCATACTTGAGAATGATCGCAGAATAAGTCGATCGAAACGTTGTATTAAAATTGTAATTATTTGTTTCAATAAATAATTATAAAGTAATCATGTGTGATTTAAATAAAAATTTAAACTTTAATAAAATTGAGTGTATTCGACTATCTTGGAGAATTGGCAATCAAATAATTGTCCTTACTTTTCTAATATATTGTACAGCCATTACTTATTTAATATTGTTTTAAGTTATTTATTTATTTATTTATTTTCTTTTCCGCTTGTTAATCGCTTGGCCGCTTGGGGTGGTTTTGCAGACATCCTCGCCGCCACCTTTACCCTCTCGGCTTTCCCACCCCAATGCCTTGTCACTGTCACTGTCACCACCCCCACCGCCCCCGCTGTTGCCATCGCTGCTGCCGCCGCCACCCCCACTGCCCCCGCGGCCGGCGCGCCTCCAAGGCGCCCACGAGTTCAATCACTGCCATGTAAGTAACATCCCTTCACACTCACCTTCCTTCTCCAAGCAATTTCAACTAAAACCACCTTCTTCCAATCTTTACATTCATTTATTCCTTATTTTAATTCTTTATCTATTTATTTGTATTTCATTTCCCTCCCCCAATAATTTCTGTAATAATAGGCTTAACTTTACGATATAGACTCAATTTAAACCCCTTACACACTACCGAACCGGACCTAGGGCAAGATAACTCGGTTGTTGTCCCTTGGCAAGCTCGCTGATGTATAGGCCTGTCCGCGGACAAAATTGACCACACAGACTGTAGCGGCCCGTGTTGCTTTGGCTACGAGCTTTTAGACACGGCCGCTAGATGACTCAGTCAGATCGTTGCGACACTTTGCATGACTGATAATATTTCAGTCATGTATTAAGTAAGGCAATTCGATCTCGACTGATCTTCGAAGGAGGAGCCATCCACCATCAAGGAGCTCCTCACCCGCCAACTAGGCGGGTGGCGCCCAGCCAGTCAAATCATTGTTAGGTCCGCACCAACTAGGTGGGCAGCGCGGACACGCACCACGCAACCGACCCCCTAACAGACGGTTCGGGTGTTTGAGGACTGAGACCTCAAACACGCACATTGTCTTTTTTGTCTGGTTCGGCAATGCGTAGCGTTATTCCCCTGAACGAGTATTTAGCCTCTCGATGTTTAAGTTTTATCATTGCTAATAATTCAGTAAAACACGCCTAATAATAGCTGAGAAAATCGTTCGCATATTTTAACAAGTAAATATGGGTAAACTTTTCCTCTCCCGCAGTCGCTTTTTGGACCGCAATTTCCGGTTTTTATTTTATTACTCTTCTCATCGTTGATAAGCAATACACCGACAGTTAGGCCGATTATTTTTTTATTTGAAACCACGGGAGGCATATTGATTTACTCGAGGGATGATAGACGATTGGAAGTAGGTGTACACCTCTTTGGAAGTATTTTGGAAGTACTTGGAAATATTTGAAAGTACTTGGAAATGTTTGGAAGCACCTGGAAATATTTGGAAGTACTTGGAAATATTTGAAAGTACTTGGAAATATTTGGAGGTGCTTGGGAATATTTGGAAGTACTTGGAAATATTTGGAAGTACAAGTGGAAGTAGGTGTAGAGCATATTAGGTCGCGGTTCACCCCTCAGATTTACCATATGAACTTGGAAATTTTATTTGAAATAATTCTTAATATAAAGATTTTTTAAAAGATCCTTATATAAAATAAATGATAAATTGTCACCATTAAAACATCTGAAATCACAAAAAAACTACCTTCTATTGAGTTTCAATATTTCAAAATAAATGTTGACCTATTTGCTCACATTCATTTTTTTTCTATATATAATAAATAAGGATTCATTAGTGCTATACCAAGATGGCGAAACACAAGCCAGGATTCTCTCTTGTATCTTAGACGAAAGGATTCAACATTTTTACAGATAACTTAATGAGTAAGCTACAAAACTAACTTTATTAAGAATTACCATATTAGTTTAAATAGACTACAGATTCTTTCAATTGGTCCTTAAACTGAAAAGATAGCAGCAACGATAATACCGAAATCCCTGTAACTTGAATAAACCCCAAGCGCTCGGGTATCGTAGGTTGTCTAACTTTCAGGGGATTTTTATGACTTTTTTTAATCATTTCAAATTTCCTTTTTCGATTTTTAATCTTCCCTCGAACCGTAGAACAATCTTCGTCTCATCTTCGGCTAAGTTGTTTTTAATGGGTTTTTTGTTAATTGAAACAATTATTCACAGATGGTTGTCTCGATAAAAATGTTTATTTACATTTTTATTCAATTTCCTTTTAACAAATAATTGTTTTTTTTTAATTTTATATCCCACAATATGATTATTACAATTATTATTATATATTGGGGGTCGGGTAGGCTAGGCGGTAGCATGTCAGCCAGCTAACCAAGAGGACCCGAGTTCGAATCCGGCTCGAGGCATCCGGCTAAAATCTGACCCCCGAGGTAGAGACAAATTTAAAAATAAAAATAAATAGTATCGTAAATGGCTTATGGCTACCATGGCCGAAAAGCCAAAAAAAAAAAAAAAAAAAAAAAAAAAATTATTATATATTAAAAATTGGGTAATTTTATTGATTAAAAATCGAGCTTTAAATCCCACAAGTATTAATTTGACAATTTAATTGATGAACTCAAAAATTGTTATTTAATTAAAAAAAATAATTATACTGTATTTATTTATATACCATACCTATATACACATAATCTGTGGGCCACTGAAAGTTAGAAATGCAAAAACTGGGTGCGTGGGCGGGGGTGATTTCGGGGACGGAATGGGGGTGTGGGGTGGGGTGGGAGGGGTGGAGGTCCGAGGGGCGAAGGGGGGTTTCGGGGATTAATGTATAGCTATTAACTGAAGCAAAAATTTACCGAGCATCGCAAGGTGGCCAGGTACTCAATTATTATAAGGGCAACTCCAGCCTGGTGAGCAACATTGCGGCGAGGTTTTGGGTGGGTTTGGGTTCTGTGAGAGTTGAAGCCATCACACTCTCGTGGAAGGGAGTGTGGTGGCATAAAGCGGTGACTTTTTGGTTTCGATATTCACACTAGTTTTTGAGCTAGCTCGTCCACAAAAAATTGGTAACTCACAGACTAACTAACAGACATTTTGACAAAACAATTATTTTCTCGAAAAGTATAATTTTTTCGATGTTCACTTATTGAGGCTTTTTGTAGACCGAAATGCCATGGTTTCGCTCAATTTTTTTAATCAAAATAGTTTCAGCTGTTTTTGAGATATTTTGAAAAAAAGAAGGAAAAAAACACTTTTTTCATGTACGATTACAATACTTGACCATACTCTGTATGGTAAAGTAAAAAAATGTATTTTTCAAAATTCGAAAATCTATTGTTCCCGATTGTTTTTTATTAATAAATAAATAATTTTAATAACCAGTATTAGCATAGTAGCAATAGCTTGACTTGAGGAATGTATGACCTATATAGAATTGACATTCTTTATTATGTTTATTATAGATTCTTGAAATCTTTTTAGCATTTTGTTAATGTTTTGTAAAATACATATTTTTAATATATTTTCTCTCTTCTTTTATTCAGAATGATTTATTTGCTCTTTCCCTTAATTTGGCTTGCTTTATTAGTGATTGAATTTGAGAGTTTATTCTTTAATTTTTTTTTACTTATATATTTTTCAAATAATTTAAAATATTTATACACTATAAAATTCATATTTTTAATTCTTTTATATATTTTTTTAATTTAAAGGTTCACACTCACCAACGAACTAAGTCCAGTCCTGAAGCTTTTGTTTCAATTATACAAGCATCACCCTCAGAAGGTAATTTTATTTATTTTTTATTCTTTACTAAAAAAAATCTTAATGCTACATTATTTGTACTTATATTACTAAATTCTAAACTAGTAAATTAATAATATTTATTATAAAATTAACTTAGGAAATGTGTGCTTTTAAACTTTCATTTAAGTATAGCAAATTTAGCTTGTTTTATAAAAAATTTGATTTGCTATTTTAATAAATTTATTATTGTTTTTCTCTTCCAAAATGTAATTTATATCTATCAAATAGATACGAAAAAATAATTATATAAATTGTTATTTTTACTTGTATTTTCGTAGTGCCATTTATGCCTCCCTACTTTGGAGGCAGGGTGTGTAAGCTCAAACCCACCCTCAAAATTTAATAAAATCTTTTTCATTTTTAACAAAATTATTTTTAAATTTAAATTAATTTTCAAATGAATTAAGAACAAATATTTAAAAATAAAATATTTTAAAAAATTGTCAACATTTCGGGGGATGGGGTGGGGGTTATTATTATTAATACATAATTAAGAAAAAAGTTTTATTTTCCTGATAATCTTAAAAATATATACCGGGTGAGTTTTTTATCTTGAGACAGTCTTATCACTCAAAAACAGTGCATTATATGGAAAAAAGTTTCAAATAAAAGTTTGTTTATATCGAGGGGGAAACTAAACTACACTATTGTTTGTCGACCTTGAACAGGCTTTCAAAGGTATTTCAATGTCATGTTCTGTTTTTTAAATGGAAACCTATATTTTTCTATACGTCTACTTAAACTACAAAAAAAAAACTGAACAGCTTTCATAAGGACTATTTTTTTATACGACATCAAATAAACAAAATACATATATTTTTCTATACGTCTACTACTATCAATTAGATCTCAAAAAATTCTTAATAATTATTTTTATCAAATATTTAACTTAATTATCAATTAATAATAGTTAAATAATTAATTATTAAATAAATAATTTAATAATAATTAATAATTTTTTCGACACTGTTCTAAGACATACCAGAGTGTATTGCAAATCTTCGTGATGAATTCCAGTTCCAATTTCTTCGTAGCCTTTTCATTTCCTGTTTTTTTTTTTTTGTTTAAATACATTTTATAACACAATAAAATGAAGCTTGTGAGGTTGTATTCCTATCAAGAAAACACTCTGCATTCATTTCAATGGCAGCCCCTAACACTTCTTCCACATTCACACCATAAATTAAGACCATTTTAATTCTGTCTTCAACAAAAAATGCTTGGTTTTTATTAGAGTAATACAATATAACTAACTACTGAATTGACACGAGAAATAAACTTTTTTAAACTCAAGAATTTTAACTAGTTCTATTAAGTAGAAAATAATTTCTTAAATCTGAGTATAACTAAGTTTTAATATCATTATAAACATTTATTTTCATTGTTGTGACTTTTCGATTTAATGATTATTTATTTAATAATTAATTATTTAATCATTATTATTTGATAATTATGTTAAATAATTGTTAAAAATAATTATTAAGATTTTTTGAGATCTAATTGATTCATGTATTTTGTTTATTTGATGTCGTATAAAAAAATAGTTCTTATGAAAGTTGTTCAGTTTTTTTTGTAGATTAAGTAGATGTATAGAAAAATATAGGGTTCCATTTAAAAAACAGAACTTGACATTGAAATACACTTGAAAGCTTGTTCTACGTCGACAAACAATAGCGTAGTTTGGTTTCCCTCTTGATATAAATGAACTTTTATTTGAAACTTTTTTCATATAATGCACTGTTTTTGAATTATAAGACTGTCTCAAGATAAAAAAACTCACTCGGTATATACCATATTTCCTGTGGTAATATTTTAATTTAAAAATATATATTTTTTCTTTTCATAATATTTAATTATAAATTATATTTATATGAACATACTTGTCACTAGTTAGAATATTCACAAACTATTAGATATTAATAAAACAATAATAAAATTCCTCATCAAACAAATGTGTATTAAATTATGATAATATGTCATAATGCAATATTACGTACAAATATATTTTTCTTCTTTTACGATGGATCGTAACGCTCTTGGTTCATGGATCCACATTAATCTCTCATTCTTATATAATGTAAGTAATTTTCAAATTCCAATTGCAATTATCATCATTTTGGGACAAATTTTGGCACTCATAAATGTTTTTATTAGCAATCCATCAAACATAATTTTACACATTTATTTTTTTGTTTATTTAACCACGAGAAATCATAAACACACAGTTTAAATAGATCAATACGTCCTACTCTTTTTTTATCATTTTCTTTTCAAAATTTTATATGGAACTTGATGGAACATTGAACATAATATATTTACTTATTTCCTTAATATCTAATCATTGTATTGCAATTTCTAAAGAGCTAGTCCATAAAACAAAAGTAATTTTATTTATATATTATCTCAGCTGTTAAATGTTCCAACTAGGACCACTAGTTGATTTTATTTCAACAGACAACTCATATATTTTTTATGTTTTCTTTTTATTGACTATCTTGTCTTGCTAGGACTAGATTCAAAATATTGTTGTATATAGAATTAGTGTATTTATTTTTACCCTCGGCTTAGAAAAAATATTAAATTTTGCACTGTAGGTTATTGTGTTGATGTTTGAAGTATTAAATTTTATTAACTAACAAATGCATGCTCTGTTTACCAAGTACAAGAAACATTTAATTTTTTCTCCCGTAATAATATGCTAATGTTGAATGTATCCGAACCTATCTATTATTAGGTTGATGCATAATTATGGAACGTTTTTTAAAAATATTTTTATTCAGCAAAAACAATAATAAAATTTAACAAAAACATGTTTAAATGATTATTCGGGAACGTATTCACCATCTACTTCAATAACTGCTTCCCATTTGCTTGGCAGTCGGTCGATTCCACGGGCGAAGAAGTCACGATTCTTGGAGGCAATCCACGCTTTGACATCGGCCACCAAGTCATCCAAATCGTCGTAGATCTTAGTCTTTTGCCAGTTTTTCAAAGAGCGGTTGATGTGATAGTCCGTCGGTGAGTACGGCGATTGTGGGAGTAGATCCCAGCCCTGATTGGCGATGAATTCGACGACCCGGCGCTCAACATGTGGACGTGCGTTATCGTAATGGAACACGATGTGGTTCTTTTTGGGCGGTGTTTTCGCTTTTTGTTGTCGGAGAGTTCGTGGGGGACCCATCCAGCCAATTTCCATACCTTGCCAAGCTTTTTGAGGCGTCGAACTATCGTTGATTGGTCGACATTGAAGTCTGCAGCCAGCATTTGTGTTGTAAGGCTTTCATCCTCTTCCACGGCTGTCCGAAGTGCCTGATCATCAAAATCCGATGGCCGACCTCTTCCTTCTTTATCCTCCAAACTAGTGTCACCTGATTTGAAACGGGCAAACCACTTCCGTACTGCACTATCAGTAATTGTTCCTTCGCCAAAAAGTTCGTTGAGATCGCGAACTGACTGTGCTGCCTTCCATCCTTTATCGTAGTGGTAGAGCATAATATGACGAATATGATATGGTTTTCGACAAAATAAACAAAACACCATTTTTGGCTAAAGAAAAACGCGCCAATACAGACGTTCCATAATCATGCATCAACCTAATATATTGAACTCGAAGGTTAACCATCAAGTTGCGCGATTTGTTCTTAGGTGTATATTACTACTCCTGTTGCGAGCATTCCATTTGAATTCAAAGGGAATAAGGGTTACTAGAAGTTAAGATTCTCTTAAAAACGCAACGCTAAATAAAAACAATCAATTGTTTTTTGATTTTGCTATTCCTTCATCGACATTAAGACATATAGAGAATCACATTTCAGATATAACAATTGACTGATGTAGGAAATATAAAATAGTTTAATATATCAACGGTTCCCAACTTTATTTTCTTCCGTACACCTTTATTAGACTTTTAATATATGGGGTCCCCTCTTAATCCCTTTCATCACTAAAAAGAATTCGAAAATAGATTAGCTAAATAATCAAATGAAGCAGATAATACAAACTATCAACATCAGAATTTAATAGAATAATAAACAATCTTCTCACTATTAATTTCATTCCAAAAGTATTTTTATGGATATTTGTTGTTAATATACCGCTAAATATAGCTTCTCATAAATCAACGGGTGTAAAAACCCTTTTTAACCGACTTCAAAAAAAGGAGAAGGTTCTCTATTCGACTGTTTTTTTTTTTTTTTGTGCCTATTTTTTGCATTGGGTCCAGTCTACCTTCCGATTGGTCCCATTTTTTTTTCATAGGTATTAGACCTTTTTTGTTAGGTTTGTTCAGGACTAACTTCTTTGTTTATGAACCGATTTCGATGATTCTTTTTTTATTGGAAAGGGGGTATCTTAGGGATGGTGGCATATTAATTTGGTCAAGTTCTGATGATATGATCACTATTAATAACATCACTAAAAAGAGAAAAATAAAAAATTTTAAGAAAAGAATAAAACCGACTTCAAAAAAATTAAATGCAACAAATAAAATACACTAAAAGGTATAAAATAATTATTATCTTATTTAGTTACAACTAAACGATGAAATATTAACATGAAATTACTTTTTGAAGTCGGTGCCAAACACATACCTTTTATGAATCGCACTCGATGGATCTTACTTGTTTGGTGGGTACGCTCGCTTATAGATATAGTTTGTTTGGCACCGACTTCAAAAAGTAATTTCATGTTAATATTTCGTAGTTTAGTTGTAACTAAATAAGATAATAATTATTTTATACCTTTTAATGTATTTTATTTGTTGCATTTAATTTTTTTGAAGTCGGTTTTATTTTATTCTTAAAAATTTTTATTTGTAGTATTATTCTTTTCGTACCCCAAGCTTTCCGCCGTGTACCATGAGTTGGGAACCGCTGAGACATTGTTTCCTATATTATAATGGATATTTAGGGAATGTGGTGTTAGTTCCAGGAGAAACATTATTACGATTTGAATGATGGATTCTATTTACATTAAATAAATAAAAATAACTCTTTTTTTCAACTTAAAAATTTCTCATTGATTTTGGGTCATGAAGGAATTATTTCAAACCACTACTCATATGATTTTTTTTTTAATTCAATCGAATGCAAGAAGGGGCCCACACCATAAAGATGCAGACCCTCTGAATTTCGAAAGATCCTTGCATTTCCGAAGAAAAGGAGAAATAATTTCTTTGTTTTCTCTTTGTAATTATACAATGTACATTACGTAAATTGTTTATTATCTATTAAAGAAAAATTTTCTAGCCCAATAGTCTATTTTTTCCACATGTATTATTTTTTTATTATTATTACTGATCAAAATATTCGTATTATATCCAAGTCGAAGGTATATTTTGTAGGAATGGATGGGTTTTAAAACATTGAGTGTTGTAGGATTCAGAAAGAGTTTCGAATTTTTTCTTACATTAATTTTTTTTTTGTTTTCAATTCTCTTGCCAGCTTCAAGACGTCTTATCGAATCGGAATCGCTCTGTGATCTATCATGTCCCTCAAACAGCAGATCTGAAGTTGACGTTGACTCTCCTAGAGGAACGCCTCCGGGAACTCCGCCTCCTCCTTATGGCCCTGATGTCCCTACAGCAACAAACCATGACATTACGGAACCAAGCTCTCATAACCAGGTACAAATTTAATTTTTTTTCTTTTCATTCAACAGTAAACAAAACCAAACACTGGATAATTTTAAAATAATTTAAAACAATTTTTTGTTAATATTTTTTACTATCTATCTATATATATAGAAAATGGAAAAGTATGTATGTATATTAGGGTGGTCCTTATTTTGGGTATTTTCGAATTTTTACGCTGGCAGAGGCTCATATGGTTCGAAATAAATAAAAAATATCCCCCAAGTTTCAAACCCCTATCTCAATTTTACCCTTTGCCTCAGAGCGATGTAAGATTCCCATCTAAATAACATGGGGTTTTTGGCATTGAACGATCAATTTTTTATTCGGGTCAAAGCAATGGTTTAAAAATTTGAAACTCTGTAGACTTTATCCTTATAATAGTAGCTACCCTTCAGAATTTTTACAGATTTGTAGCTATTATAATTTTGGAGTCTATAACTTACTAACACTAAGATATGGCAGTATTTTATCTAGCCTGTAACTCCAAAATTATATTAACCAAAAATCTGAAAAAACTCTGAAGGATAGCTACTATTATAAGGGTAAAGTTTACAGATTCAAATTTTTTGAAATATTACTTTGGCCGGAATAAAAAATTGATATTTCAATGCTAAAAACCCCATGTTATTTAGATGGGAAACTTGCATCGCTCTGAGGCACAAGTTAAAATTGAGATAGGGGCTTGCAACTTGGGGGATATTTTTTTTTATTTATTTCGAACCATATTGAGCCTTTGCCAGCGTAAAAATTTGAAAATACCCAAAATAAGGACCACCCCAGGTAGCACAAGAATAATCTATAAATATTCTGATAATATCTTCTCTGGATATTGGAATATCCTGTGAATAATCTTTCAATCTTCGTAGATATTCTGGGAATTTTCTTAGAACTAAAATATTCGTGTAGGACATTTAATTCCCTTTCCCGGAATATTCCTAGTTGCGCATTCTTGGAATATTCGGAAAAGAATATTCTCAGAAGATTAACGCCCATACAAATATTCTGTGGATCTCCTGGAGATAATTGGAATATATATGTCCTTTAAATAACTTCTTAGAATATTCTGGGGATATTGTGTGTTACCTGGGACCCTAATGTATATATATTTGTATGATCCAAACGATCTGATTGGCCAGTGCATAGCCAATGGCAAAGCGTTAAAATATTAGAACGATTCTGATTGGTCAGATAGAGATCTTGCTTAGACAATGTGTTAAATAAATCTTTCCTTATTGTTGAATCAATTTCATTCACCACATTCTTTCAATACTTACAGTATCATTTTAAATTTCAATTATTAAATTTGTATGAACGAGACGCCCCCCGCCAGGGGCTAGGTGACGCCTGGCCGAAGTCGACAGAGGGCAGTAACTGCCGAGCAGTTCCAACGAAATATATTCCCTTGTTTTATGTGAAAGCAGTAGTTAACAGCCAGCGGTTAACTGCAGACCGCAACGAGATAGCACTTTTACATTGATTGAGGTTGTTTACAACAATCTAAGTCCCTTTTAATTTTTAGTTAGGTTGTCACTACACTGCCTTCGGCGGGCCTTGCAGCTAGTAGATTAATAAATATTAGGGTGTCAGGTATTGGTACATGAAAATATACTCTGGGCCAAACTCTGACATGCCTGTCAAATTTGCAATCATGAATAAATATGCCATAACTTGTCGGTTGTTTTTTGGAATATATGATACTACTATATAACATACTCTATAGTTTTTTAAAATAAACATCTGGGGAACTAAAGAGGGTTGTAAAGAAAAGTGGAACTTTACGCACATCATGCCAGAAAAAAAGTCTATGTACTTATAGTCACCCAAAAAGCAGTCAGCTTACCCCCCCCCCACTAAACGTCTCTCGATTCGCTTCGCATTGGATAAAGTAAAAAGATAAATTACAAGGCTCACATTTTGTCGGAAACTAAATTTTCAGTTAATTTATTAAAACAAATTGTAAATGAGAATTTAATATAAAAGCAATTAACAAAAAAATTCGATTTTGAAATGTTTTATTTTATTAGATAAACATTTCATCAATTTATTTTTAATTTTTTCATTTATTTTATTTCTTTTTTGACATAACTTGATAATAAAAGCAATACCTATACATTGATTGATTCATAATTCTTTTTATTGTATTGCTTATATATTCTTGCTCTTATCATGGATATGTTTTCCTTTTATAAATACTCTATAATATTATTTCTATCATTTGCCATGATTCATTTCTTATTCATTTTAATATTTAGTCTGTTCTGTTACACATAAGAGTTCAGTATATTATTTCTAAGATAATATTTATTATCTTTTAAAAAACATTTTATAATATACATTAATTGAATTTATTTAATTTCAGTCTTCCTTGGAAGGTTCACCTGTTCGGCCTATTGTACATAATCCTATCATTTCGATGGAGGACGATGACACCTTTGATCAGGAAGTGGTAAGATTAAATTAATTATTATACCATTTGTCAAAAGACTAAAAATTCTGAATGGCGTAATTCACCTTGATATCTTTAATACATATTTTTTAAAATATTTTTCTAATTAATATATTAAATAATAAAGGGAGTTATTTTTCTGACCGCGACATTTTTAAACAAGATATATACCGGGTGAGTTTTTTTATCTTGAGACAGTCTTATGACTAGAAACAGTGCATTATATGGAACAAAGTTTCAAATAAAAGTTCATTTATATCAGGAGGGAAACTATACTAGGCTATTGTTTGTCGACGTAGAACAGGCTTTTAAAGATATTTCAATGTCAAGTTCTGTTTTTTTAAATGGAACCCTATATTTTTCTATACGTCTACTTAATCTACAAAAAAAAAAAAACTGAACAACTTTCATAAGAACTATTTTTTTATACGACATCAAATAAACAAAATACATGAATCAGTTAGATCTCAAAAAATAATCCAAATAATAATTATTCTTAACAATTATTTAACTTAATTATCAATTAATATTGATTAAATAAATCATCATTAAATCGAAAAGTCACAACAATGAAAATAAGTGTTTATAATGATATTAAAACTTCTTTATACTCAGAGATTAGTTTCTATTTAATAGAACTAGTTTAAATTTTTGAGTTTAAAAAAGTTTATTTCGCGTGTCAATCCAGTAGATAGTTATATTGTATTACTATAATAAAAACGGAGCATTTTTTGTTGAAGACAGAATTAAAATGGTCTTAATTAATGAGGTGAATGTGGAAGAACTGTTAGGGGCTGCCATTGAAATGAATGCAAAGTGTTTTCTTGATAGAAATACACCCTCACAAGCTTCATTTTATTGTGTTGTAAAATCTGTTTAAAAAAAACAAAAACAGGAAATGTAAAGGCTACGAAGAAATTGGAACAGGCCAAAATAATGAAATTGGAACTGGAATTCACTTGCAATATCTTCTGGAATGTCTCAAAACAGTGGTACAAAATTATTAAATTATTAATTATTATTAAATTATTTAATTAATTATTAATTATTTAATCATTATTATTTGATAATTAAGTTAAATAATTATTAAGAATTTTTTGAGATCTAATTGATTCATGTATTTTGTTTATTTGATGTCGTATAAAAAAATAGTTCTTATGAAAGTTGTTCAGTTTTTTTTCGTAGATTAAGTAGACGTATAGAAAAATATAGGGTTCCATTTAAAAAACAGAACTTGACATTGAAATACCTTTAAAAGCTTGTTCTATGTCGATAAACAATAGCCTAGTTTAGTTTCCCCTTCGATATAAACAAACTTTTATTTGAAACTTTTTTCCATATAATGCACTGTTTTTGAGTTATAAGACTGTCTCAAGATAAAAAACTCACCCGGTATATATATCGGTAGACCACTGCTGGTTGAGGCTATTAGGGTCAGCTGAATCTTAAATCTGGACAAATGTAAGATTCAGCTGACCCCAATACCCTCAACCAGCAGTGGTCTACCGATATATATAACTTGTTTAAAAATGTCGCGGTCAAAAAAATAACTCTCTTTGATATATTATTATTTAATATATTAATTTTGAAAGATATTTAAAAATTCATTATTTCTTACCCAGAAATATATAAGTTCAGATATTATTATTACTTAATATCTGACCAAAATCACCTGCATTCGATTCGCGAGTGAATCAAATGTAGGAAACTCATGATTTACATATTTTTTAAATTTACTTTTTCAATTTTTTTGTAATAAAACATATATTTAAACCTATCATTAAAGTTTTGAGCATCTTTTTTTTTGAAAATAGTTGGTAGTTTTTTCAAAAAATCAGCTCGGGTTCAGATTAACCAAGATGTATTTTAAAAGAGAAAGAATTCAATCAATCTTTTTCGGACAAATTCTAAGATTTTAGTAGAAATATTATTAAATTGCGATATCAGAGGGGATTCATCCCCCCAGGAGTCGAACCTGAGAACTAACACGCTATCCGGGCAGTCAGCTCACACCCTCGAGACAAAAACCTCTCTCTGAATCGCAATATATGATATAAGCACAGAAATTTTTCACTCCATTCTTCTAGAACGGAAATTAAAAAATTTAGCTTAAAATGAAAAAAAGTTTTTCATACAAGTCCTCTTATTTAAATGTACATATAATTAAAGTTTTGAGCATCTTTTTTTTGAAAATAGTTGGTAGTTTTTTAACCGACTTCAAAAAAGGAGGAGGTTCTCTATTCGACTGAATTTTTTTTTTTTTTTTTTTTTTTTGTGCCGATGCTTACCTCATATCTCCGCCAATTGTCAACCGATTTTGAAATTTTTTTTTGCATTGGGTCCAGTCTAGCTTCCGATTGGTCCCATTTTTTTTTCGTTTTTTTTTCATAGGTATTAGACCTTTTTTATTAGGTTTGTTTAGACCTAACCTCTTTGTTTATGAACCGATTTCGATGGTTCTTTTTTTATCCGAAAGGGGGTGTCTTAGGATGGTGTCATATTAATTTGGTCAAGTTCTGATGATATGATCACTATTAATAACATCACTAAAAAGAGACAAATAAAAATAATTTTTAAGAAAAAAATTAAAACTCGACTTCAAAAAATTAAATGCAACAAATAAAATACACTAAAAGGTATAAAATAATTATTATCTTATTTAGTTACAACTAAACGACGAAATATTAACATGAAATTACTTTTTGAAGTCGGTTCCAAACATATACCTTTTATGAATCGCACTCGACGGATCTTACTTAGTTCGTTTGGTGGGTACGCTCGCTTATAGGTATAGTTTGTTTGGCACCGACTTCAAAAAGTAATTTCATGTTAATATTTCGTCGTTTAGTTGTGGCTAAATAAGATAAATAATTATTTTATACCTTTTAGTGTATTTTATTTGTTGCATTTAATTTTTTGAAGTCGGTTTTTATTTTTTTCTTAAAAATTATTTTTATTCAAAAAATCAGCTCGGGTTCAGATTAACCAAGATTTATTTTAAAACAGAAAGAATTCAATCAATCTTTTTCGGACAAATTCTAAGATTTTAGTAGAACTATTATTAAATTGCGACATCAGAGCGATATCATATCCGAAAAAGATTGATTGAATTCTTTCTCTTTTAAAATATATTTAAACATTTTTTTTTTAAAGGGTCTCCATTCTTCCCACTCAGGATTGAATAAAGGCTTTTTATCTTTGTACTATTAAGAAGTTTGATATCAATCGTTTTAGACCAAAACCCAACAGATCTGGTTTTATTGAAAACATTTCATAATATCATCTCTCATTTAACAAAAACTACATTAGTTAATTAATTATTTTAGAGTATAATTCCTAAAACTAATTAAATATTTTCAATCTTTATTTAAAATTTACAAATTTTATTTCCTTTATAGGGACACTTGGAAGATCATGGACCTTTCAAGAATATTTCTCAATTACTCAAACATCCTGTGCATTTAGCTGTTTTCCTCAATTATTTGCTAAGTAATAGCGAACCTTCCAGTCTTGTAAGTTTAAATTTTATATTTTATTATAATCTCATCTTTAATGACAAATCTTGAACTTTAACTAATTTTTTGGGGATTTTGATTTACAAGAAACATTAATTTTCTTTTTGCCTATCTATGATACTATAATGAAAAGTCAAGAGTCATAATCTATTTATCTTCACTAATAAACATAAAGTACCTGGAGCCACCGAGCGATGCTCGGCAACTTTTTGCTTCAGTTAAAAGTTATATATTAATATTATTGTTAATTTAAAATTCTGATAAAAACCACCACGTCACTGCACCCCACCCCCTAGACCCCTGCCCCGTACCACACCCCCACACCTCATTCGCGCCACGCCCTCTGGACAACTACCCCCGTACCACCCCCGCTATGCCCCCTGGACCCCCACCCCGAACCACTGCACCAACCCCGCACCCCGCCTCCTGCACCTCCCAGTTTTTGCATTTCTAGTTTTCTAGTGGCCCACAGATTATGTATGTAGATAAATTCCGTATAACTATTTTTTTTAATTAAATAACAATTTATCGAGATTTTTAATAAATTAAATTGGCAAATTCTAATATATAACAATATTTGCTATAACCTATTAGTGGGTTTTAAAATTAAAAAACCAATTAATAAATAAAAGATAATTGAAAAAAATGTAAACAAACTTACTTTTTTATTTATTGAGATTTTTATCTATCAATAATTACTTTAATTAAGAAAAGATCAATTAAGATGAAATTTGTCGAGGTCCAGACCTAGCAAGATCGTTTTCTCATCCTCAAAACTTGTTAATACAGTTGGTTTCATCAAAATCGGTAAAGCCGTTTTCAAAATAGAACTAAGATACAAATATATATATATTTATAAATTTACTATAAAGCCCATCTGTCTGATTCTTTGGGGAACCGAAACAGATGAATTTTGTTCCGATATTCAATAATAAATTTTATTTAGAATGTTTATATGTTAACATTAGATGAACGCGAAAGTTAAAACTTTTATCCGGCCACTGCCCTATTTTGGTGCAATTGGGACCAGGCTCGTTTTGATACTGAACCAAGAGTTGAAAAAATAAGGACCCAGTCGGGTATAATCCGACATCTTTTGCGTTAAGCCCGCAGATGCCTTTTCCATTTAAGCGATGGAAAGTTTTAACTTTCGCGTTCATCTAATGTTAACATATAAACAAATTTATTATTGAATATCCGAACAAAATTCATCTGTTTCGATTCCCCAAAGAATCAGAAAGTTGGGCATTGTAGTAAATTTATAAGAGCCATACTATTAGTAAAATAGGAGAACACGCGCTTGAACTAAAGAGTTGAATATATATAAAAATTTGATTATATGACCTACTCGGGGATCCATCGCTTAAATGGAAAAGGAATCTGCGGGCTTAACGCAGAAGATGTCGGATTATACCCGACTGGGTCCTTATCTTTTTTCAACTCTTGGTTCAGTATCAAAATTAGTCTGGTCCCAATTCACCAAAATAGGGCAGTGGCCGGATAAAAGTTTTAACTTTCGCGTTCATCTAATATTAACATATAAATATATATAGGTATATACAATTTTTGCTTATTTAATAAGAGTAGATTATCTTAAAATTTCCAAAAACTTGTATACAAATTCAAAACGCAATTCTTTATTTATCAAAATATACCCATTCTATAATATTTACTTTTATACTTATTTTTTTACTTTATTATTATTATTGACTTTTAACATTTTTAGCTCTTCTATCTAATCACCGACCAATATCGAGAGGGCAATGCTAAAGAAATGAAAAAATGGGCCTATGAAATACATTCAAGTTTTCTTGTACCTGGGGCAGTGAGTATTTTATTATTATAATTGTTTTTATCTTTATCTTCTTATCTTATGATTAATTATTTTTTAGCCTCTACGTTTAAATAACGTAGATGAGAATATGGCCCGTGAAATTGATGATGTCTTAATGCGAGAATCTGACAAAGAGGATGAAGGCCTTAGACAGGTAATAATATTATTATAATCATTTATTATTTCACTTAAGACTAAGGCTAAAAATAAAATGATTTACATAATTAAATAATTTTTGGTCTTCCTTTATAGATATTTCTAAAAACTCGAGCTCGGGCTAAAGAGGAACTGAATGAACAACTTGCTGATTATCAAGTAAAAAGAACAGCAGGATTAGGACAATTATTTGGACCTCCTGAAAGTGTACTAGAAGAAGCAATAAAGGAAAAGTCTAAAGAATCACAATTGGTCACGGAAATAATGGTCAACAAAATTGAACCAATTTTGTAAGTTAATCTAGTGATTTATTTATTATTTGGAGGGTACAAGGAAACTAGAAAAAGGGCATCTGCGTATATAAGGGGGAGGGGTTCAGGGAGTCTCGACCCTGCCCTTAGCAAATGCAAAAAAAAAAATTCTCGGAATATTCACATTTTGTATCCGTCACGGATGGCACGGATAATCCCTGCAACAAAATATACCGGGTGAGTTTTTTTATCTTGAGACAGTCTTATAACTCAAAAACAGTGCATTATATTTAAAAGTTTCAAATTAAAGTTTGTTTATATCGAGGGGGAAACTAAACTACGTTTGTCGACCTAGAACAAGCTTCCAAGAGTATTTCGAGGTCATCTTCTGTTTTTTAAATAGAAACCCATATAACTTTTAAGGAGTTAGGTGTTGATTCTAGGTGAAACATTTTATTATTATAGAAACCTATATGTTTCTGTACATATTCTGAATCTACAAAAAAAGTGAACAACTTTTATTAGAACTATTTTTTTATACGACATCAAATCAAAAAAATATTAAATCAATTACCTATGTCTAAAAAAAAAATAATAACGTTGTTAAAATATCGATTACGTCTGCCCAAAATAAAGTAACAAATAGAAGTTGACTTTTATTTCAACTTTTTATTTTCCCCTTAATGGCCCCTTAGCCAATTCAATTTAAATAAAATAGGGCCACCAAACACGGTTCTTTTTAAAAAATAATAATTATTTTTAACAATTATTCAATTTAATTATCAAATAATAATGATCAAATATTTAATTATTAAATAAATATTTATTAAATCGAAAAGTCACAACAATTAAAATAAGTGTTTAAAATGATATTAAAACTTCATTAAATACTTACCTACACTTATTTAAGAGATTATTTTCTACTTAATTGACCTATTTAAAATTTTTGACTTTAAAAAAATTTATTTCTCGTGTCAATCCACTAGATACTTATATTGTATTACTATAAAAAATGGAGCATTTTTTGTTGAAGACAGAATTGAAATGGTCTTAATTTATGCGGTGAATGTGGAAGAAGTGTTAGGGGGCTGCCATTGAAATGGATGCCGAGCGTTTTTTTGATAAGAATACACCCTCCCAAGCTTCATTTCATGGTGTTATAAATCTGTTAAAAAAACAAAAAAAAAACACAAGAAATATAAAGGCTACGAAGAAACTGAAACAGACCAAAATAACGAAATTGGAACTGGAATTCATCCAGAAGACTTGCAATACACTCTGGAATGTCTCAGAGTAGTGTGGAAAAATTATTAAATTATTTATTTAATAATTAAATATTTGATCAGTATTATTTGATAATTAAGTTGAATAATTGTTAAAAATAATTATTAGGATTTTTTTTTATTTGATGTATAAAAAATAGTTCTAATGAAAGTTGTTCAGTTTTTTTTGTAGATTCAGAATATATACAAAAACATATAGGTTTCCATTTAAAAAACAGAACTTGACCTCGAAATACTCTTGAAAGTTTGTTCTAGGTCGACAAACAATAGTGTAATTTAGTTTCCCCCCTGATATAAATAAACTTTTATTTGAAACTTTTTTCCATATAATGCACTATTTTTGAGTTATAAAACTGTCCCAAGATAAAAAACTCACCCGGTATATCTTCGATGTCCGAAATTTTTAACATACTTCCCAGTAGGCTACAAACTTGAAATTACACTATGGAACCTAGTGTAAATAATGTAAAAATTATAAGAAAATAATCTTTTAGAATCTTTAGTGTTCAAATCTAAATAAAGTAAAAATGTTAATCACTTATATTTAAATTGCTTACAATATGATTCCATAGCAACTGACAATGACAATAATAAATAAAACCTATTGACTACTATTGCTATGAGCCAGTGTATAGTCCCTGTGGGGGACGACCTTAGAAATTCATGCGAATAAATGATTTTCCCATAAATGAGAAGGGTAAGGAGTTGCAAATTTTTCGGAGGAGGGTATGCCTTTATTTACTAAGGGATTATGAAAGATAAAATTAACAGCGAATTAAGCTCTAATTTAAAAGAGTGTGGTTTTATCTACGATAACCGAAATCTGGTGGTGGGTTCCTCAATAATTAAAAATATTAATCTCAAAATCCAGAAAACAAGGAAAACTGAAATTTAGTGAAAATATTGGCCCTAATTAATTTAAATAGGTATGTGAATATTTTGTAGACACCAGAGACGGTGTAAAAAATTCTAGAAAATTAAATCTAAATCTCAAGTCTAGAAAACCAAGAAAGCTGAATTTGGTGTAAAGGTAGTTAATAATAATAATAATAATCTTTATTAGCTATTTTCTGCTATATATCATACAATTAACAAAATATATATATATATATATATATATATATATATATATATATATATTTGTTTTTAAATAATACATTCAATTTTGAAATACAAAGGATTGAGATAATTATAAAATATAACAAATAATAATAAACATACAAATATATAATACACAATACATGACAATAAGTAACTATACACATATACACATACATACACATACAAACATACATTACACATACGAGACAAGACCAGGGTGTGGATTACTGCAATTGAACAAATAATGGGATACACACATATACATATATATTTACAATATTACATATATAATACACAACATATACCTACATATCCACCCTTACAACAACAAGGAATATAGTACAGTTTATAAATACTAATTGACGAGATGATTTTTTACTCTTGTTCTGACAAAAGTAATAGTCTCATCTCTCTTTTGAATGCAACTAGGGTCTTGATTTTTTTTATATATTCGGGTATGTTATTGTATGCTCTTAAGCCCTTATAAAATACATTTTTCATTGTACTTGCTTTATTGACTCTACTCAAGTAGAAATCACTTCTCTGTCTCGTCCGCGATTCGTTTCATTTAATATGTCTATCAGATATTCAGGTGCTAATTGATTCCTAATTTTATAAATAAATACCATAACCTGCATTTCTATACCATTCTTAACATCAAGCCACTCCAATGTATCAAGCATTGATTTGACTTTTGTAAATTTATTGCACTTTAATATATTCCTCATGGCTTTGTTCTGTAGTCTCTTTAGACCAGCGATCGGGGAACCGGGGTAAATTACCCCAAATGGGGTAACAATGAAACTATCGGGGGTTAATAAGGACATTTTTAAAATTTTATATTTTATGAACTATTATAGTATTTTTACTTTGATAGCCGAGGACTGTATTCAAATTGCGTTCACGTCAAAAAGTCCTAATTTTGAAGTCATTTTAGCGAAAATGAAACAACATCATTTTTCTAAAACTTAAAAGCGTTTGAATTATGTTAATGTTTACAATTTTTATTTACTTACAGATATTTTTCATATAAATCCCAATAAATAATATACATTTACCTTGCTTTTTTTTGGTCTTCAGAATATAGGGGTAAGATCGACCTACGCAAAAATATTTTGGGGTAATGGATAAAAAAGTTCCCCGACCTCTGCTGTAGACGTTCGAAATCCGCTTTACAGAACATATATAATATTGTAGGGCAGTACATGAAGTGGGGCAAGATAGTAGTTTTATATACTAGTGATGCCGTATAAGAGGAAAGACATTTAGCTATTCTGCCGAGTCATCATCATTGAGTATACAGTCCTAATACTGGTTTGATGCAACAATCCGTCTCCACTCGACTCTGTCCCCCGCCAGCTGTATGACCTCTCTAAATGTCTGGCATCCCATATCCCCAATTATTTGGTTGAAATATTCTAATCTGGGTCTTCCCCTTCCCCTTTTCTTTCCCACCTCCCCCTCCAAGATATCCCTAAGCAGTCCCCCATGTCTCAGTGTGTGCCCCATCATCTGACCTCTTCTCTTCTTCAGACTCTTCCACAAGGTTCTTCTTTCTCCGATTCTTCCAAGAACTTCTTCATTTGTAATTTTATCCATCCATTTGATATTCATCATTCTTCTGTAGCACCACATTTCGAAAGCCTCTAATCTCTTTCTCTCCGCTTTTCTAATTGTCCAGGAGGTTTCACACCCGTACATGGCTATGCTCCATACATATGTCTTCAATAGCAACTTCCTGTTTTCTAAGCTGATTGAGGAGGAGCATAGTAGTTTTTGTTTTGAATTAAACCCCATTTTTGCTTGGGCAATTCTCCATTTAATTTCGTTTTCGCTCCTCCCATCCCATGTTATTTTACTTCCTAGGTAGCGGAATTCCTTAACTCCTTCTAGGTTTTCTTGGTTAATTTTGATGCATTCCTGTCTCGTTTGTTCTTTTTTTGTACATACTAGGACCTTGGACCTGCCGAGTACACCTACTTTTTTTGTTATTTTATTTATTATATAATTTGCATGATCCCTGAACATTAATCCGTCGTCAATTATAATACCGAAGTTACTTATTTCAAAAGATGTTTCAGTATTCAACGAGGGCCTGAAATGGGTTAGTTGAACATTATTTGCTCTCGACATTAGATTAATAAGAATCATAAATGGGATTAGTTGTTCTAAAAATTTTGTTGGGGACTTTCTAGAGAAACGGCCTCCCATGGCAATTGACCTAGGGCCTGCCTTTGGCCTCACAAATAATTGTAAAAAGATATATTTTAAACTAGCTGACGCCCGGCCTCACCTAGCCCCTGGCGGGGAGCGTCTCGTTTTATGGTTAAAATTGATATAGATAATAACTGACCCGGCCACGCGTTGCTGTGACTAACTCTTATGCTTCACACCTAAACCACTGGACGTATCGGAACTATATTCGCAACATATGTCCGTTTGGTGCTCCGATTGGTATATCTAAATTTTGGGTCAGGTTTATAATTAATTAAGTAAAATAATTAAATAATATATATTTATTATGTTCCCTTAACCAAAAATAATATTGACAGTTGAAAGATTTCCAAAAAGCTATTATCGGCCATCTTGTTTGTTTGCTTTTACCCCCCCAGAGAGGCGCTGACGTTGTTTCCTCGAAAAAAATATTTTTTACATGCCACAGGTGTGATATCTATAAAAACACTTATTATAAAAAAACACTCGTGTATTTGAATGAAATGTTGTGTTAAAATTTCAAAGACATCGGTGAAGTACTTTCGGAGATTCTTCAACGTAACAGTATATTTTTATTTATATAGATAAAAAAAATTTCATTCTTTTTCTTAATTAATAATTTGACAATTATCAAATTTTAACCAACCAATTCATGTACTAAATTTTTATTTTTCTATCTTTTTTTAGTGAAGATCTCGAACAACATCCAGATGATGCAAAACGGCATACCACTGCGGTCGCATTAGCCACAGTAATGGCAAAAACTTTTGGCTTTCGGGGCTCGCAACGTGTCTCGCAAAATACACCTGTACTCGAAGGAACACCAAGTTTTGTTTCTAAAGAAAAATCTCTTCTTCGAGCAAGAATGTTTGGTAAAGGACGCAAGCAATCCAAGCTTGGACATAATTTTGGAGTTCATCAATATTATAGCGTAACATATTGCAATCATTGTCATAATGTCCTTTATGGAGTTGCTCCTCAGGGATATCAATGTTCAGCTTGTAATCTAAATTATTATTTAATCATAAATTTAAAAAAATTATAAGTATAATTAATTTGATTTCAACTACTTGTTTAAAAGCTTAAAAGCAGTTGTAATTTACTGTTTCATTAAAATAAATGAGAAATACACTAGAACAGGGATCGCCAAACTTCCCAATGAACCTACTACTGAAGTCCAAAAATATGTTGTGACACTGAGTATTGAATGAAAGGCAGTAAAGGAATAAATGAAAGGATTATTTCCGATAAAAGAATATTTATTGGAAGGTTTTCTTTTTAAACTTTTTAGAAACCCATATTTTGAAGGATCTTCTTCACTCCCTTTTCAAGGTTCAAAAGGGTCAATGAAGGAAGCAAGTAGTATTTTTCCTTCCTGTCTCCTTTTTCAGTGCTCGAGAAAAATATTTGTAAACCAACCAGCTCTGAGAAAGGAGACAGGAAGGAAAAATACTACTTGCTTCCTTCATTGACCCTTTTGAACCCTGAAGGAGAGAAGAAGATCCTCCAAAATGTCGGTTTCAAAAAACTGGGGGGAGGGGGAGGGACAGCCCCGGATCCTGGCTGCTTCGCCAAAGATAATATTTTTTATTTTTTTATAATAAAATATTTATATTATTATAATCATAATATAATATATATTTTAACAAATATTGAATAAGAGGTGAGGGAGCTAGTTAAAGAAGTTATCGGTGGCCCTAAAAAGTTAGAAATTGGAAAGAACTCAGTTTATTACAAAATACGACAATCTCAGCAACATTCTTTAATTTCTTGTAGATACTATCATAAAAGTGGCAAAAACCTTACTACCTTAATTAGAAATATAAGATTCACTCTCTGCTACATTTTACTTTACCATACAGGGTCTAATTATTTTTTTCGAATATCTCAAAAACGGCTGAAACTATTTTGATTAAAAAAATTGAGCGAAACCATGGCATTTCGCTTTACAAAAAAGCTCTAATAAGTGAACATCGAAAAATTTATATTTTTCGAGATAATAATTGTTTTGTCAAAATGTCTGTTAGTTAGTCTGTCTGGTTGTTTGGTTGTCCGTTAGTCTGTGTGTTACCAAATTTTTGTGGACGAGCTAGCTCAAAAACTAGTTTGAATATCGAAACCAAATTTCACACGTAGTTTTGGTCCATTGAGATTAAGAGCTGATTAGATTTTGGTGAATATCGACCCAAAATTAAGGGGAGTGGAGGGGGGTTAAAAATTAATTAAATCTAGGTTATTTGAGCAACCTCAACGAAATGTTGTATACATAATCAGTGGACCCCCAGAAGTCTAAAAATCAAAAAAATAACCTCCCAAAATGGGGGGGGGGGGGGGCAAAAAATGAAAATCTTGGTCATTTACCAAACTCAACCAATTTTGAATACTTAATCAGTGGGACCCCAGAAGTATGAAAATGCAAAAACTAACCCCCCCTACATAATTATAAATAATTTTAGGGGCCATGTTGTATGGTAAAGTCAAGTGGATGGCCACATCAGAACACGTCGGCTTATTTTTTAAATATTGGATGAATAGTTAGTCATAGCTATTAGAATGCAATTGTCCATATCTTATTAGTGACCCTATTTGTGAATTTATTTTTAATCACCTTCGTCTCCGAAAAAGAGAACTCACACAGATAAATACATAGAGCCTAACATCGCCTTCACTCGAAAGCAACACGAAACAAAAGAGGATACTTTTCCTTAAAAACAAGCGATTCTTTGCTTGAGACAGATCACTTTGAAAAGTTTTAAGTTCCATTTCTGCTCCATGAGCAACGTTTAGCGAGCCACTGAAAATACATATATCTCTAAGAGAGTTGCTCGTACTCGATGGTCTGACGGCCCCTGCTCTAGAATATGATCATAAATTTTATTTTAAATATATCTAATATAATACAAATCAATTAAAAACTGACATTATTCCCATAGTCTAAAAAATTGCTATTTTTTACGTTTTTTTTTAGCTTGTAATCTAAATCTTCACCGAGTATGCCTTACTGCACTGGAAGAAATTTGTCCAGGACCATTAATTCAGCCTAAACGAGAAAAAAGTATCACCAAATTTATGGAAAGAATTCGTCCGGAGAGGGAAGTCCGAAAAAAGCCTACCGGTAATTTTTTTTTTTATTAAGTATTTATAAAAATATTACTCGATATAAACTGCTGCGCAAAATTATCGCATCACCATTGATTTTACTAAAATATCAAATATTTATCAAATTAAATAACTTTGTATAACAAAATAAAATATCATAATCATCAAAATAATAACAAAATACTCAAATAATAAAAATAAAATATTATCTTTTATTGAAATAAAATCTCTTAAACGAATTGGTTCTCTTAGGTTTATTTTAATCATTGTTTTAAAAACAATTTCTCTAGCCCAAACATTTTTCTTTGCATTACCAATCACTTCAAATTTTCATAAAATAATCACATATTGATTTCTAAAATAAAACTTTAATAAAAATGAATCGTAATTACCATTTATCGGAACATGACTCTGTTAGGATCATAACATTATTTGAAGAAGGGTTGAGCCAACGTGAAATTGCAAGACGCCTTCAGATTAATCAATCAAGTGTATCCAGAGTTCTTCAAAGATTTAGAGAGACTGGAAATCATACAAGAAGACCTGGACAAGGCCGCCCAAGAAGTACAAATCAGATGGATGACCGATTTATTAAACTTGCTGCTTTAAGAAATCGCTTTTTCACAAGCAGCCAGTTGAGAGGCATGTTGGAAAATGCTCGAAACACCCAAATTTCTGGTTCCACAGTAAGAAGACGCCTTCATGAAGTTGGAATTAAATCAAGGAAACCAGCAACAGGTCCTCTTTTAACCAGAGCTCATCGAATTTCGAGACTGAGATTTGCTCAACAACATGCAAATTGGACATTGAATGATTGGAGACGAGTTTTGTTTTCAGATGAATCCAGGTTTGCCCTACACTCACCTGATGGAAGGGAAAGGGTATGGAGAAGACCAGCAGAGAGATATTCAGAGTGCAACATCTCACCAAGAGTAAGTTTTGGAGGAGGTTCCATTATGGTATGGGGTGCGATAAATTTCGATGCCCGTACGGAACTTCATAGAGTAACTGGAGGTTCTCTGAATGCTGAAAGGTACATGAGAGAAATCCTAGAGCAATATGTAATGCCCTTTGCTCCTTTAATTGGAGAAAGATTTCAGTTTTTACATGATAATGCTCGTCCTCATACTGCTCATGCAGTAAAAGAATACCTGAAAGAAGTCGGTATATCTGTTCTGTCATTTCCTGCAAAAAGTCCTGACCTCAATCCTATTGAACATTTATGGGACATAATGGGGAGACGCCTAAGAACACGAAGTCAACCTGATTGGACACTTGGAGAATTGGAAATGGCATCAATTGAGGAATGGGAGAACATCTCCCAAGAAGAAATACAAAATTTAATTCTCTCAATGCCAAACAGAATCCAAGAGGTATTAAGAGCAAGAGGAGGAGTTACAAGATATTGCTAAACTGTTTTTTAATCAAAACATTTAATAAAATTAGTTAAATTTCATTTTTTAAATTTTCCTCATTTTCATCAAATGTAAGTAATTTCAAGTTTTTGGGTTTTTTTTATTTTTTATTGATTAAAAGATGAAAATATTGTTATTAATATGAGTATTTATCATTTTTTATTATTTTTTATCAATTTAATATGAAAGACAATACAAGTTTATTATATTTATTAGTAAAATTAATAGTGATGCGATAATTTTGCTGCAGCAGTTGCTATCGGATCGATACTGATTCCATGAAAAAAATATTTATAATTAAAAAGATGATGAAGCCCAAGCCTTAGAAATTGTAGTCTCAAACAAATAAATAATAGATGTACATATCTACCTATGTTTAATATACCGGGTGAGTTTTTTTTATCTTCAGTCTTATTTTTCTAAAACAGTACATTATATAGAAAAAAGTTTCAAATAAAAGTTTATTTAGAATATGGGGGAAACTAAACTATGCTATTGATAGTCGCCCTAGAACAAGCTTTCAAGGGTATTTCGAAGTCAAGTTCTGTTTTTTAAATAGAAAGCTATATGTTTCTGTACATGTTCAGTGAACAACTTTTATTAGAACTATTTTTTCATATGACATCAAATAAAAAAAAATATTAAATTAATTAGATCTCAAAAAAAAATCCAAATAATAATTATTTTTAACAATTATTTAACTTAATTATCAAATAATACTGATCAAATATTTAATTATTCAAACAAATAAATAATATATATACAGATATATCATCTCGATATATATGTGTGTATGTTTATTTGCATCAAGCAGAGGACAACCTCTTTGTTTCTCTTTGTGAATTTAATTATTAAATAAATAATTTAAAAATTTTTCGACACTGTTCTGAGACATTCCACAGTGTATTGCAAGTCTTCTGGATGAATTCCAGTTCCAATTCCTTTTGTTTTTTAACAGATTTACAACACGATAAAATGAAGCTTGTGAGGGTGTATTTCTATCAGGAAAACCCTCGGTATCCATTTCAATGACAGCCATAATATACCACCATAAATTAGGACCATTTCAATTCTGTATTAATTAAAAAAATGCTCTATTTTTATTATGCTAATACAAAATGTCTACTGGATTGATACGAGAAATAAACTTTTTTAAACTTAAGAATTTTAAGTAGTTCTATTACAGAGAAAATAATCTCTTAAATCTGTGTATAATGAAGTTTTAAGATCATTATAAACACTTATTTTCAATGTTGTGACTTTTCGATTTAATAAATATTTATTTAATAATTAATTATTTGATCATTATTAATTGGTAATTAAGTTGAATGATTGTTAAAAATAATTATTAGGATTTTTTTGAGATCTAATTACTTTAATATTTTTTTATTTGATGTCATATAAAAAATAGTTCTAATAAAAGTTGTTCAGTTTTTTTGTAGATTCAGAATATATACAGAAACATATAGATCTATCTATTTAAAAAACAGAACTTGACCTTAAAATACACTAGAAAGCTTGTTCTTGGTCGACAAACAATAGCATAGTTTAGTTTCCCCCTCGATATAAATAAGCTTTTATTTGAAACTTTTTTTCACACACTGTTTTTAAGTTATAAGACTGTCAAGATAAAAAACTCACCCGGTATATGAGTGTATGTTATTTTTTTTTATATCTATGTTACCTGATATCTTCGCCAATTGTGAACCGATTTAGATGATTTTTTTGCATTGGGTTCAGTCTAGTTTCCGATTGGTCCCGTTTTTTTTTTATTGGTATTGGACCTTTTTTGTTATGTTTGTTCAGGCATAAAACTTCTTTGTTTATGAACCTATATTAATGATTCTTTCTACGTTTGGATCACTATAGCTCCAAGATAGTCAATATATTTAACTATTTGTTTATTTATTTATTTTATGTATGTTCAGCGAGAACTTTTTGACACGTGGACCGATTTCGATGATTCTTTTTTTATTGGAAAGAGGGTACCTTGAGGTGGTCCCATATTAATTTGGTCAAGTTCTGATGATATGATCAATAACGAAATAACCTAAATCTCCAATTCTTATGAGCAAATAATCGAAATTATAATAAATAAAATCTTTTATAAAAAACTCAATCTTAAAACATTCATTTAAAACTCGCAAACGTTTCGAGAGAATTTCTATATTTATGAATTGAATTTTATTATCATTTTCTTATTCATTCGCCCCATGCTTTCTCTTACGAGATGCATGCAAGGTATTATATTAAGTCACTATTAATAACATCACTAAAAAGAGAAAAATAAAAATAATTTTTATAAAAAATAAATAAAACCGACTTGAAAAAATTAAATGCAACAAATAAAATAATAATAACTCAAAAATAAAATAAACTTTAATAAAATAAAGAAAATAGTGTATAAAGCTTAAATGATAAAAATTTTTAAGAAAAAATAAAACCGACTTCCCAAAAATTAAATGCAACAAATAAAATACACTAAAAGGTATAAAATAATTATTATCTCATTTAGTTACAATTAAACGATTGAAATATTAACACGAAATCACTTTTTGAAGTCGGTGCCAAACAAACTATATAAGCGAGCTTACCCGCCAAACCTACTAAGTAAGATCCGTCGAGTTCGATTCATAAAATGTATATTTTTGGCACCGACTTTAAAAAGTGATTTCATGTAACAATTTCATCGTTTAGTTGTAACTAAATAAGATAATTATTTTATACTTTTTAGTGCATTTTATTTTATTTTTGATTTCTTATTATTTTATTTGTTGAATTTAATTTTTTTGAAGTCGGTTTTATTTTTTTTATAAAAATGATTTTTAAATAATCAACAAAAGACATCAAAATTTAATTAACCCATTATAGATTTATTAATCATTTAGTGGCTTTTAAAATTAAAAAAATCACGTCGGCGTCGTCGTGCAAGCTGATTATAATTATTTTTCTATATTAACTTGATTGTTGTTAATACATTTTTTCTTTTTTTTTCTTTCTTTAGTAAGCCGATCGCAGTTGACATCAGATGGGGAATCTAGTCCAGCTGACTCTTTCACTGGTAAGTAAAAAAAAACAATATATTATAATTTCAATTATTAATTAGTAAATTATGAGATCGGAATTTATTTATCTATAAGATTTGAATTTTTTTTATATCTCAGATAATAATAAAAGTAATTTAGATTCATTAATTTGCATTAAGATTAGTAGTAATCCTCGTAGTCTTACTATTTATAACCTTTTGCGATGAAATTCCATAAGCATATTTTCTTAATTCGTGATGTCACATGTTAGAGCAGTGTTTCCCAAACTTTTTTAGGCCATGCCCCACTTTAACATTTCTAAAATCATCATGTCCCCCAATATAATAATTTTAGTTAAAAAATTTATTTTTGTTCTTTTTAGTAATATGAATGATAATTTTGAAAGCGATTTCTTACAACTGTTGTCAAAACAAAGAAACGAACTTTTAATAAATAAAAATAATATATTTTTAAAACTTAATTTAATGTGATTTGTGGACTTGGTGCTTTTTACACAGCGATTTTATATCTGGCTCAAGCTTGGTTAGCTTAAGTCTCAAATTTTATTTATGGAAAGTGGTGTAGGTTTTAGGTGAAACATGATGTTAGTTAATAGAGTAAAGGGTGTGTAGTTTCACAGTGAATGAAATAAAACTCAAAGAGGTTTATACAAACTCAATATATTTCGGATTATTAGTCCATCATCAGGAGTTTACAAGTTAATATAACTTAGTTAATAACTAAGTTAATAATATTAACTTGTAAACTCCTGATGATGGACTAATAATCCGAAATATATTGAGTTTGTATAAACCTCTTTGAGTTTTATTTCATTCACTGTGAAACTACACACCCTTTACTCTATTAACTAAGTCTCAAATCTCCATGTTGTGTTATATCCAGACGATTTCTTTTTTTAATCAACAAATCACTCACAGCACTAAAGCCACATTCAGCTAGATATGAAGATGGAAACGGTAATAAGAGTTTTCTTGCACATTTTGTGGTATTGGGGTATTTAGCCTCTGTTTCATCGCAAAGCCATGCCATCGCACCTTTAATATTAAATAGAGTTGACTCGTCCATCTGCACAGAAAAATTTCTGGTTTTTAGTTTCAATACAAGTTGTTTTTCAATGTCATCGCCCATCTCGTCGATCCTTCTGCTGACAGTATTGTTACTAAGAGGCATTGCTACTACATCCTCGTCATTTTTTTCTAAAACGGTTTTCATAAAACCAGAAATTGAAGACTTAATTAAATTCTCACCTATTGTGTGGCTCTTCCCTGATTTAGCAAAGAGATTTGGTAACTAGCCACTTGGATACGACTATTTGTTACATTTCTAGTGAAGATTTAAGTAATTGTCGTC
This sequence comes from Forficula auricularia, assembly GCA_024734495.1. Taxonomy (NCBI): domain Eukaryota; kingdom Metazoa; phylum Arthropoda; class Insecta; order Dermaptera; family Forficulidae; genus Forficula; species Forficula auricularia. The sequence goes on from JALMQS010000902.1 coordinate 104,137, forward strand.
CTTTTCTCGAACTTTTCCTTTAATGTTTTGAAGAAACTTAAATCTGAATTAATAAAGTCCTTGTGTTTGGCCTTCAAATGTGCTTCAAGCCGACCCAATTTCTTAATATAATTTTTTAATATAATAAATATTATTAATATTTATTAGTTGAATAAAAGATTTCACTGTCGATGGTAACAGAATTGTTTTTATTTTAGGTTAAAAATAAAATAAAATGAGAGAGTCTTCTGTTTTTAAATAAAATAATTTTTAATTATTTCTAGAGACTATAGTTTCGAAGGCATTGCCTTCATCATCGTCTATCACAAATATTTCAAATTAGTTACAAATTAAGATTTATACATAGAAAATTTTGAAAAATATATAATGTCTTTTTCTTCATGTTTCCTCAGTTATATTCTAATCTCCCAAGAGGAAACATGAAGAAAAAGACATTATATATTTTTCAAAATTTTCTATGTATAAATCTTGATTTGTAACTAATTTGAAATATTTGTGATAGACTGATGATGAAGGCAATGCCTTCGAAACTATAGTCTCTAGAAATAATTAAGAATTGTTTTATTTAAAAAACAGAAGACTCTCTCATTTTATTTTATTTTTAACCTAAAATTATTAATATTATTTACAATATTTTTATTAAATCAAACCACGTAATAGAACCGAATATGTGCAAACGACTCCGGTTCGGTTAATATATATTCAGTTCAAAATATGTCATGTCAATTCTCAAATTGCCCCCCTCTAACCAGCAAATTGCTGCCCCCCTGTGGGGCGTACGCCCCACTTTGGGAAACACTGTGTTAGAGGAATTGTAATAAAAAGATTTTGAGTATAGAAAGTCTGAATGAAAAAAAAAATAGCCTTCTCAAGTGAGGTTTGAATAGGTGTTTAAAATTTTATTAAACATGTTATCTTATAATTTTTATTTTGATGCCTCATTCGTGGGCCATTAGGGATAAAGTTGCTATCAGTGTGTTGCCCCCCCCCCCCGCCCTCAAACCCTTGGAGAAAATATTTAGTTTGTACGAGAGATAAAACCCCCTAGCAATTTCTCTGGGTGACAGTTCAACTTGTACTAAGTAGTGGAAGAATTGAAAACCCTTTAAATGAAATTATCAATGAAATTCAAAATTGCATGTTGTTTTTAACATTCTGAAGACTTGACATAGTTTGATTGTGTATGTTTTGATGTCTAGATAAAGTCAAATTCCTTTACGTTATTTTGATTTGTTTACTCTCCATTGATGACTATCATAAGACTTGAAGTAATTTTTGAGACTTTTTGACATCGTTCCTTAGAAAAACAGAGAGCCTCCTTATTCACCCCCCCCCCCCCCCAGACACACACATTAAATTTTTCTACTACAGTAGAGCGTCGATAATCCGGATTAATTGTGACCGGACCCTGTCCGGATTTTCGAAAAGAACCAAAAAAAAGTTCGTTTGAGTTCATAACAAAAAGAAAACTTGCTAAAACCCAGCCCAACCCTTTTTTCAGCGTTGATCTATTTTTTTAATATTTTACCCAGTAGCCTATATTCCCAATCAAATATTTATTTTTCTTGACCATGGCGGTTTCTTGCCTATTTATTTATTTATTTTTATTCCTTGACTACGGCAACTTCCTGTCTACTTATTTATTTATCAGTTTTTTTAAATTATTTATTTTTGAATAATTTAACAACAATTTCTTTAAACCCAGTGACCCATATTCTAACTATTTATTTTTTGTTTTATTTATTTGATTATTTATTTATTCTTCCCAGTGTGTTTATTTATTTATTTTTATTGTTTGGACGACAAGCGGTATTCCCTTTTTTATTGTTATTATTATTATTTTATTCTTGGTCGCAGTATACTAAGTTTTCACACCGTTCTGCTGTGGCCACACCCTGAGCCACTCAACCGGATCCTGAGTGGGAGGATCAGAGAGGGGCTATACGGGGAGATGTGGAGGCCCTATTAAAAAAACGTTAATAATTCACTTTAGTGGTTAAATAATTGGAGGATATAAACAAAACCATTAATTAATATGAACTTATAACGTATCTAATGAAAGAATATACATACATACATATGTAATGTACAATAGCTACATATATATGTATTTTCAGAATACTGTATAGTTTATACATTGTCAGAGCTCTTAAAAAAATCTGTTATTAGTTTTTGAACTGAAGTAGTGGTTCGCTTCGACGCTTTTGTTTGACAAATATGTATGAATGTATTCACTTGAACTTTTTTTTTCACCGGAATTGAATCCGGATTATCGACAGCACGGATTTTTGACTTCCGGATTATCGACGCTCTAATGTATCTTATATATTTTGTAAACAGAAAGATGTATTAATTCTCTGTCCCATTGACATACCTAATAGCTAATAAAAAATAACATTTTAATTAAATGGAATGAAAAAAAGTAGGTACCAAACAAATGCTGATGAGAAAACTAATAAAAGAATTTATTTTGTAATTCTCGCAAATTTACCCCAGGACTACACTACTTCTACTAAGTTATTTAATATTTTTCTTAAATTTCGCATTGTATTAGGGAAAAAACATGGATATTTGAAGTCTCTGTTGATGATTTATAATATATAAATAAATCTTTATTACTCGACCTGCTTATAGGCACAAGTCCTCGGTGGTTAGGTCAACAAAACATCAATACAAATTAACTACAGAAATTAATAAACATAAATACAAATCAATTAAAAGAAATTAACAATTAACAAACAAGAAAAAATAGAAATGTATGCTTATTAACAAATAACATGATCATAGATTTCCATCAAAAGACAAAACGTAATTTAAATAATTCCGCGCAAAAACCCGATACCAGGAGCAAACGACGCATTAGCCACCCCGACATTTGCCATAAGTTGTTAAGGAAACCTGGTCAAAACCTTAACAAGGATGGTATGACCTCTCTCTACCTCAGGTAATCTCTGTTTGTGAGAACTAAATAAAATTTTGTACAACTCTAGGACTTTAGGACTTAATCATAGGGGGCAGAAGACTATAATCCCAAGTAGTAACAGACAGATTGTTCCACAAATCGATTTATATGTAGAGGTATTAATTTGTGTTCCCTTCATCAGAATATTGCATGCAATTATTATCAATATTGTCTTAATGGAAGATAATATTTTTCGCAACGCGTACATTTTATTTCTACTTAATTTATCTTGACCCCAACAAGCTCAACATTTTTTGGACGACGCCCAAAAAGACACATTTGACATTTGTTGGCGGGCGCCACCCGTAAAAATAATAAAAATAGAGTCTTAGTGTGAAGAAAGCAGTCAAGGGTGTGGAAAGAGACAGACAGAGAGGACTCTGCTACATAATATTATTATCTTTCAATCTAATTTCTTTCTTTTTGTTGTTGATAATCAATTTAAAAATTGATTTTTTATTTTAAGAAAATATTTGATTAATAATTTGGAAAAATCTAAATCAGAAATGAATAAATTATTGTTAACTATTTTAAATAATTTGCCAATGAATGAGAATACTTAGTGAACCTCGTAGTAAAATCTATAAGTTTGTATCAAGATCGTCGGAGCGTTTATACTTAAAGCTGAATCATTCAACAGTATACATGATCAAATAAGCCAATTCTACTCGGGAGGAGGAAGGCTTCACGAAAAAATTTTCAATTTTTTTTTGCTTATTGAGTTTTAAAATTGTATTAAAAAAACGGATGTTGGATACTACTTGATTGGGGAATAATGGAATTGAAATAATTATCGGAAAAGAGGTTTTTTTATCTAATTAGATTTTTCCTCTTATTAAAAACAAGGACTAAAGATGAATAAGGACACTCGATGGTGGAGAAGTAATCTCCGGAATCGAAGCAAAAATACAATGTATACATTAATTAATGTAAAATAATTGGTTTTAATAATTAAAAAAACGGGGTATATATAAGTACACATTAAAATATGTTAATTAACGCCAGATATTTATTTTTTAAACTAGCTTCAAGGCCTTATGCGGGCCTTTTTGCTAGCATGGGGCTTCGCCCCTGGACCCCCAAGTAGCTGTTTTATTGGTTTTATTAGTTACAGAGAATAAATATAATTGTTTTATTATAAATCTTAAATAGATATAATTTAAGATTCTATTAACTGCAATTTAAATGTACTTTAAAAAAAATAGATAAACCTTTTTCAAACCTATCTTCAATTATAATTTTTAAGGATTTAGGTGTCGGTTCTAGGTGAAACATTATAAGTAACTTATGAGGAGAAATATATATCAAGTGAAACAAACTCAAAAAAACATACATTTGTTTTAATATTTCCTTTTGTGAAACCTAACCTAGAAAATTCTCCTCATAAGTTATCTTCAATTAGTTTTTTCGCAAAAAACGAAAATTTCTCGATGATTACCATTTTTAATTTTTTTTTCTCATAAAAAACTTTGACAAAATAATTATCATATTGTATTTATTATTTGGAAAAAATAAATATTTAGAATTTGAGAAAATAAAATAAAATAAAATAATATATACAATAAAAATGTTACTAAATAAATACTTTTGTAAAAATGCAGTATTAAATTCTTCTTAAACGATAATGTGGTTAGAACTATTGAGAATGAATGACAGTAAAAAATCTTACAAAAAGGGCCGCCAACACTTGTTTTTTTGCTAGTTTAGTTCTTTTATTGTTTGACAAGCTATGTTGGCTAACCTGAATTTTTTTTAGTTTTTCCTGAATTTTCCAATTTTCCGGGCAACTTTTCCTATTTTTTTTTACGTATTAACCTGAATTGGACTATTACGAACATTTTTTAAAAAAAATTAGGCAAATCGGTCCAGGCATTTTAGAGATTTGCGCTTACAAAGAAACAGAAATTCATTTTTATTATATAGATAGGTGATTTACACGCCAGATTTAAACATTTAACTCCAAGATAGATCAAATAGACTCATAAATTAAGTATAAAACGACAACACAAACGTGTACAAAATAGAATTAAAAACGCCAAATAGCGAACATTTTGAGTTCAAATAAGTTTATGTTGGTAATAACAACTAATCTGAAATAATTTCGAAATTAGTTATAAAAATAAATTTTAGAAAAATGAAGGTAGACAAGCTTTAAATGGGCGCCCACGTTTACGTTTTTGCCCTAAAGGAATACATTTAGCTTCCTCAGGGACTTCAATTTTTTTAAAACGGATTAGAAGACCCAACATATGCTTACACTTATAATTTTTTTGAAATATTAGACACGTACAAATCAGCATCTATTTTAAACGCCCAAGTGCCATAAAAACTCTGTTCAAAATCTTCAAAAGTTTCCCAGTCTTCATTAATATATTTGGTTACCAATTCTGAAGTTATAGTTTTATAATTCGAATTTGAAGAACATACATAGTGTGTATTATCCACTTTTATTATTTTCTTGTTTTGCAAAATCCAATGATAAGATTCGGTTTTCAATGTGTGTTTGATTAGGAAAAAATGGGAGCCCGAAACACACCCCGCCAGGACTAAACTTTCGGAGGTTCGGTTAGTACATATTCGACGCCAACCGAACCGTCTAAAAACCAGCCCGAAAAGGAGTATAAGAACTCAACCGAGCCGAACTGAATATATACTAACCGAACCGGAGTCGATTTGCACATATTCGGTTCTATTACGTGGTTTGATTTAATAAGAATATTGTAAATAACATTAATAATTATATTAATATTGATCTACTACACTTTTAATTAAAAACCGATTAGACGGAATCAAATTATATTTTAAAATCCCCGGGTCAATATTCGTTGAGTTCTGCGCCCTGGGAGCGCTCAAATAACTAAAATAGGGGAGGAAGAGGTGAGCAGAGTGGGGGAACCCTTTTGACAACGAAATTGGCGCTTAAAAAAGGGGACCGACAAGTTTGCTTTTACCAATATTTGGGATATTTAAACTCTGCGCTTACATTCGTCAATTTAGTGTATGTTCATTCTTTAATCGGTTTTCTCTTTTTGAAAGCAGACAACAAAATTTTCTACATGTTTACACCTGAATAAATTGAATATAATATTAAAATTTTATTTATTTTCTAAGTAAGGTCAATAAATAGTTCTTCCCTTGAGAAAGAATATACTATATATATATATTATATAAAAATGGATATTTTGATTAAATATAGAGTTGATATTATTTCTCATTTTTTCTGATTTTCATTTGTAAATAAAATAATAACGAAGGAAAATTTGTGAAGCTTTATTTTGTTTTAACTTAAAAATAGTATCGAATTTAGGGAACGCGGTGTTGGTTTATAGTGAAACATTATTAAAATTAATAAGGCCTCCTTGTGAAACACCACCAACTCCAACCTAATATAATTTTAAGAGTACTCTATGGTATGTTTTTAATTTTGGCTTTAGTAGCAGACTCAAAAAGCACACATTCGAACTTTATAATGACAAAATAATAATAATAATAATAATAATAAACTAAAACATCCTTAACATTTCAACTATTAATTACTTAAATTTTCCTCGCTGAATTCAAAAGTCATCTTTAACTTCATTAGTTCTCGGACTATCTTATCTTTATTATCATTAAGTTAAAAAGATAAACTATCAGAATATTTTAATCTCTTGTTGTCATATAGTTTGCTATTTCTCTTGAAGACATAGAATATAACCTACTAGTCCTATATAAGACTCTTCTAGATGCGGGTTATACACCTGGGGGTTTTCGCCCAAAAAATTATTTTGGAACTTTATACTTTTACACCTAGTTTTTTTTACTTCAAGTTCACATTAAATATATTTACATAAAAAAAAGATCTTAACAAATTGTTAAATAATAGAGGAGGAAGCGATAAGATTCAACCCTAGAACAGGACTAAGATGGGGGGGGGTTTCATGGCTGCATCCCAGAATTAAACCCATCCAAATATTCGCACAATCACTTGTTGCCTAACTTTAGACATCACAGTTCCAAGGCTAAATTGTAGATTATATTTTTTATCTAAAATATTTAATAAACGTTGATGAAATTTTTACTTTATCCAATAAATATGAAAATATAGGCTCTTGTACCAAACTCAATCAAATTTTGTATACATAATCAGTGGACCCCCAGGAGTCTAAAAATGCAAAAACTAAACCCCACCCCTACATGATTATAAATAATTTTATTAAATATTAAATATAAGAGAGGGGCCAGGTTGTATGGTAAAGTCAAGTGGATGGCCACATCAGAACACGTCAGCTTATTTTTATTCTTTGTCATGGTGAATTACATTATTAATTATATATATTTTTTGATTAACAAATATCAATAGAATTAGTATATTTTATATGCGGCCCGAGGCATTTGTTTTTCTTCAAATGCGGCCCGTGTAAGCCAAAAGGTTGAACACCCCAGGCCACATTTTTTGCATTTTATATTCTCGAAAAAGAGACCATTGTCTGAGCTCTAGTTTATTTTAATCTTGATGTAATAATCGACTCTATAAACTTCTCTTTATTCATCGGATGATGAGTCTTGGATGATTCCGCATTGAGGACATGGGCAGGCAGGCAGCATGGTTGGTTTCTGTCCTGTCCGTGAGAGGCGCTGCCTCAGGCGTGCGGTTCGTGGGGCGCGCGGCTCGCTCCGTCTGGCAGTTGTCATCCGGCCTCCGTAACGTAACTAACCTATGTAGAAAACGTCTATCAGTTGCATCGAGCCCAATCTTGTTTTCGTTGTTGTTTTGTTGGTTACTATAATGTTAATGTGAATTGTGGAAACGGCGGCGTCCACCCTGTCGGTGCCACCCCCGGCCTCGCCGGGCGTCGTCGCCGGGGGCGGCGGTGGTCGCCGAAGACGCCGGGATCGGCCAAGAAGAGCTGCGTCCATGGACGTAGCCACGGCGTTGGCGGCGGCAGACAAAAATCCACCGCCTCCGCCGCCCCCACCGCCCCCAGAGCCACACGCTCTACCAAGATCCAACACTGGCTCTCTTCGAAGAAGCAGTAGCTTCAAGAAACTTTTGAAACTTCCTTGGGGCGGGTCTGGTTCTGCATCAGGTTAGCAAACAATCCTACCTACCTTCATTTCTTATCACTTTTCTCTTTCAAAAAAAAATTTCAATGCTAAATAATTTATACTATCTTTTTATTCATAAACCGACGTTTCGGAGGCTATTCCCTCTGTTATATATTCATTGGAGTCATGGCAACCAATGAGTACATTCTTATATTTGTTGATTATATTCTTATGTTTATTTATATTAGATGTTTTACAACAATAACCAACAAACATAAGAATATAATCAACAAATATAAGAATGTACTCATTGGTTGCCATGATTCCAATGAATATATAACATATAACAAAGGGAATAGCCTCCGAAACGTCGGTTTATGAATAAAAAGATACTATAAATTATCTTCTTCTTTTTTTGGACGCCTCATCAATATCCACTCAATGCTAAATGTTTTTTTCGCTATTTAGATATATAAATTGACACAACTATTAAAGAAAAAACCCTAAAAATAAAACAACTGATATTTACCTTTAGGGATTCACTTCGGGTGGATAAAGAAAAACAAATGCATTTGATGCTTTGACATAAGACATATGAGAGTATGTTCTTTTAATAAAACATTTAAGGTAACGGGAGCAGTAGTTGACCGTGCGACCAGTAACTTGAAGTTAATAAGGATCTAGTGGAAGGATTCCCTTGAAAAAATCTATGGACACTAGACAGCAGGACCTGTCCATAGATTTTTTTCAAGAGAATCCTTCCACTAGATCCTTATTAATTAAAGTTTTATGTCGAAATGTCAACTACTGGTGCACGGTCAACTACTGCTGCCGTTACCTTAGTTTTCTTGTAAAAATGAAATAACATATAATACTCATCAAAACGATTTTATTTGATTGTTTCAATTTCAGGTAAAATATAAAATTGACAACGTGAGTTGTTAATGACTATCAATTATTCATTTAAAAGTCTAATAAACTAAGGATTTCGTCAGCTTAGTGTGCAAAACTGCCAACTCCATTTTTTATGAAATATGACATATTAATACCGTTCGAAAGAAAAATGATGCAGCATCGTCCAAGTAAAACTGCCACTTAAAATTACGTCGTAAGTTGTAGAAAAAAAATGTGAAAAATATTTTTTTCCATAACAACAATATTAAATTTTGTTTGTTTTTTCTCTCCCCTGTAAAATTTCCTTGTTGTGAATTAGCAGGTTTACACAAGGCGACGATTTGTTTTCTTATAAAGGTGCAATTGACGCCAAAAGACAGAAATTCTTATTAAATTAAAACTGTTATAAAATGATGATGGAGATTGTTAAAATCTTCAAAAATAATTACCTCTACTAATTTAAATAGTATAAATGTCAATTTTACCGGGACCTTTTATTTCAGAATAGCTTAAATAAAATTATAGTATATTTTACCAAAATCACTTGAATATGAATTGAATTTGAATGAATTAAAAAAAAAATCAGTTAAAAGATTTTAACTTGGTTTTTAATGTTAGAGCTAAATGTATTAATTTATTTTGAAGGTTAAGCATTATTTTATTATATGTTTTTTTCTAATATTTCTGACATTTGCAGAGATGTTAACTGCTTTTCAAGTTAATCTTTTTGCAAGAGACAGGAATATCTAAAAATTCTCCAATAAAATAAAATATTAACTTTAATCGTGTATAGTCTTCTATTTTTGTCCAATAATGCCTCATTTTATTCTTCTCTTCAAATAATTCATCAAATTGAACAGTAAAATATACAAAGAACCGATGAGATAATGCTAAAACTTTCAAATTCCCTATTCTTTAAATAATTTTTTTTTTTTATTTTGAAATGTAAAATTAACATAAGATTGACCTTGCCAATTATTTTTATTTATTTTCGTTTTACCTCTCTCTCTCTAACCATTCTTAAATTCGACTGCATGAATTTTTAAATAATTTAAATATACAATAATTCAAAATCATTACGAATATTGCAAATAAATTTGGTATATAGTTAATTTAATCGTCATCTGACAAGGCAATAAACCTTGACTAAAGGGAGAGACTTTTAATCTGTCATTATCATTTTCAAAATTCCTATGATCATTTTAATTATTTTTTCTTTATTATTATCCTGGTTAATGCACTTTCTCAGCTTGCGCTGGAAAAATTTCACCTATCCCTTCAGATCTTATTTGGGATTAGGCTCGGCCGATGTGGGAAGGGAATTCACCCTAGCCCATATGGACCCCCGGATAATCTTCAATTGAGAAACTTGCTCACTATATTCTGTAGCAAGACTGCTTTTTGGCCCAATCTCAGTTCTTGTTGACCGCAAGTTTCTTGATGTTTTTTTTGTTGTTTTCTTTGAGATTACTCCTTCTGCGGAAGTAATTATTGATATAATGACAACTCTTTCCAGTTTCCATATGCTTTTGAGTTGGAAAGCGAGTCATACTTAGCCATTTTTTCGGCTTCGGGTTTCTTCAAGTTGTGTGTTAGAGGGACCGCGATTATTATTATTATTATTATTCGAATGTTTTCTACATTTGATTCAATGGCGAATCAAATGTAGGGAATTTTTGTCAAATATTGAGTGAAAATAATATTTGAACTTTGAAATAATGATCTGAAATAAATTTTTATAATTTTTCTAATATAACAAAGAATGATTGCTATATCAATGAGATTTGTTTTTGACAGCGCTTATTTGAAGAAGATATTTATCGCCAGACTACTGCGGATTTCTCTCTTGGTCCAGAGTTAAGACTCCGCAGACTCCAATAGCGTAATCCGCAGTAGTCTCGCGATAAATATCTTTTTCAAATAAGTGCTGTCAAAAACAATTCTCATTGATATAGCAATTGTTCTTTGTTTTATTAATTAGAAAAATTTATTATTATTATGTTTATTTTTCTTTTTCTTTTTATACAGTTGCCGGGGTATTTACCCAAGGCAAAAATTTATGTACAAAGGTTGATATATATACAGGGTGCATAGGAAAGTCCCTTTGACACCACCACTGGGACTATCTCCACCCCTTGAAGCTTATACATATCCTTCAGCTCGACAGACAGCGCTTGGTACTTCCTCATCTTTTCAGCGATTGTTGACAGAAGCTTGTCATCCGAGGGAACCGCAACATCAATAATTATTCCCTTTTTTTTTATTTTTATCCAACAGGACAATATCGGGCCTATTTGCTTCAACTGCTCTATCAGTTGTGATTGCACAGTCCCACAAAATTCGCGCTCGATCATTACTGATTACTGTCACAGGCCTACATTTATAATAAGGTTGTTCTTCTTCTATTAGACGATATCTCTTTGCCACTGCTTCATGTATGACCTTGGCTACATTATTATGCCTTTGTAGATATTCAGTTGGAGCCAGTGATGGGCAACCACAGCAAATATGTTGTATTGATTCATTGGTGGTTTTACATAGGCGACATCTACTGTCGATCCGCTGACCCATGATGTGTCTTTGGTAAGCTCGTGTCTTTATCACTTGGTCCTGGATTGCGAAAAGGAAACCCTCTGTCTCTTCATAAAGACCTCCTGTTCTGAGCCATTCCGTAGAACCTTCTTCATCAACATCATCTGCCGCCAGAGCCGCAAAATATCTACTATGGAGTTCTTTCCCCTTCCGGTTATTATGGGATGTTTTAAATATTGAAACTCTTTATTTTCTTGGGCTAAATCCAGCGGGCTCATATTCTTATCTCTTATTATTATTATTTTTACTTTACCAAACATGGTCAAGTATTTTAATCGTGCACGAAAAAAGTGTTTTTCTTTCTTTTTTTCGAAATATCTCAAAACGGTTGAAAGTATTTTGTCAAAAAAAAAAAAAAAAAAATTTGAGCGAATCCCATGGCATTTTGGTTTCCAACAAAAGAGCCCTAATGAGTAAACATTTATACGCCCTAGCACAAAAACTAGCGTGAATATCAAAACGAAATTTCGTGCATTGAGATTAAGAACTGATTAGATTTTGGTTGAAATCGAACCAAAAATTAAGCGGAGGGGAGCTTAAAATTTTTTCAAACTAAACAACAACAAAAATGAAATCTACTATAAAAGAGACCTATAATAAAAAAGTCATGATTTTTTTTCAGGGGTGGGGGGGTAAAAAAAATAGAAAAAATAAAAATAGAGCTTCGCCTGTGTTTATGCATTCTAATTGAACGGTCTGAATTGCGGGTTGCATCAATAGGCGTTAAATATTAAGACCTAATGTATTTGAATGTCTCTAAAATAAAAAAAAATTCATATAATTTCAATCTAGACAAATTTGTGTCGGTAGAACTATTTTTAAACTTAAAAAAAGAAAAAAATTTAAAGAAAGAAAAACTAGAGGAAGTAATAAAACCAATATGAAGGGAGGCAGGCAGAACCAACACTCGGGTCATTAAAAATACTAATATACAGGGTGATTTAGCTTATAGTAAAAGCCAATTTAACTTTTCTTATGAAGATAATAAAAAAAATCAATTATCAGAAAGTTGTCATTTTATCAATACGTTAAGGGGGGAGGGGCTTACCTGGTAAAGTAGATGGAATTTTACAAACCAAATTACAGGAGGTTAAAAAAAAATCATGCCTAATATTATAGAAAAAAAATAACAGGGAAAACAGTAACTCAAGCGGAAATCAATGATCCTCTAATATTGTCAAAATTTAAGTATGTACCGGTAACATCGGTGGACGTAGAAAGATATTTTCTACTTAAAAAGACTTACTGGACGACATGCGTTTTAATTTCAATGAAAATAACTTTAAAATCCATCTTTTAATTAACTTTAATTCTAAATTATCCCTGATTTTTATTGTTTTATAATTTTAATTGTAAATAATTTAAAATAATAGTACCTGGAGCCACCGAGCGATGCACGGTAACTCCTGACCACCCCCCAAACCACACACCTCGCCCCCACCACTGCACCCCCACCCCGCCCCACCCCAACCGCACCTCCCACCCCCGGATCCCCCACAACTGCACCCCACCTCCTGCACCTCCCACATTCACCCCACCCCGCACCCAGTTTTTGCATATTATGTGTACATTTGTTTACTCGTAGGTACACCAATTTGCCCACATTCATTCATACTGATAAACATTATAAAAAAATAATCGTATTGGATCTGAAATAAAAACATAAAATTAAATAAGATTTGTTTCCATGTTATATAAAAATAAACTTCAACGGATCGTTGCTAAACTTTATCCAAATTCATTTGAAATATTAATATGTTTATTCCTTTATTATTAATCAGATATCATTTGCAATTTGCAGTTCAAGTTGACTTTAATTCAAAAATAATCATCGATTCTCATTTAATAGTTCGAGGAATAACCATTCTACATTGTATTTTTGACATTTCAGTTATTATTAATTAGGTAAATTATTTTTTCTTCACATAAAATAAAATAAAACAAAACAAAAGTGAGTTTAGATTTCGATATATTTCGGGTTGTCAGCCCATCGTCAGGAGTTAAAAAACTGAATATAAATTAGATTAAGTTAATTTTTATTATTAGAAAAGATTCGTAGGGAGTTGGACAAGACTTTAAATTAAATTGAATACAAGTTTTGATTAAATATGCCATACGTTTCGTTGCTGTTTTGCAACTTCTTCAGTGGCTCATTTAAATTGAATAATCTTCTTAATGACATCTTAGTACATAATAATAATAATAAAAAAAATTTCTTTGTTCAATTTGATTCTTTTAGTTTTTTGACAAAAAACAATTAATTTGTTTAAAAGGTTTATATTTTATGTTAGTTGATGAATTGAATGAATTGTGATAGAAAAAAGAATACTGTTTGAAATGTTTTTTCTCGTAGTAAAAAAATCCTGACAAATAAGTTTAATAAATGAGCCACTGAAGAAGTTGCAAAACAGCAACGAAACGTATGGCATATTTAATCAAAACTTGTATTTAATTTAATTTAAAGTCTTGTCCAACTCCCTACGATTCCTTTAATTATTAATCATGGACACGAATAATGAAATATTATAAAAGATGTTTCACCTAGAACCAACACCTATCTCCTTAAAAGTTAAGTTTTTTAAGGATTCGTGATAGATAGCAGGGATGAATTCTAGTCTCTGGACAAGTGAATTGTCAAATGTTTTCGTTCCATTTGTATCTACTTCAACCATGTATTCGTATTGAATGTTTTACTTCTCGTATTTCCTAAATCAGGTTTTTGTGAAGATTATTGATTTTGTTCCATTAAAATAAAGTACCTGGAGCCATCGAGCGATGCACGGTAACCAAACGCCCCCCTGGACCCCCAACCCCGCACCCCACCCCACCCCGGATACTCCACCATTGCACCCCCCACATCCATCCCCACCCCGCACCCAGTTTGCATATAGAGCGGGTGTAGTTTCACAGTGAATGAAATAAAACTCAAAGAGGTTTGTACAAACTCAATATATTTCGGATTATTAGTCCATCATCAGGAGTTTACAAGTTAATACTAATTCATCAATCATTAGTATTAACTTGTAAACTCCTGATGGACTAATAATCCGAAATATATTGAGCTTGTATAAACCTCTTGAGTTTTATTTCATTCACTGTAGCCACACACCCTTTACTCTATTAACTAACATCATGTTTCACCTAAAACCTACACCACTTTCCCTAAGTAAAAAACAGTTTTTGCATTTCTAGCTTTCTAGTGGTCCACAGATTATGTGTATATAGGTATATAAATAAATTCCCTATATTTTTTTTCTTTAATTAAATAACACTTTATCGAGTTTTTTAATCAATTAAATAAATAATAATTTTATTGAAGCAATTTTTTTACATGAAATAACGTATACATTGTATTTGAGGCTTCGATTTCGGAGATTACTTCCCCACCATCGACTGTACTTGATATTCTAGCTTGCGATAATATTTTTAGTAAGTGCTTTTTAATAAGAGGAATTTTAATCAATTAAATTGGCAAATTCTAATATATAACAATATTTGGTATAAAGTATTAGTGGGTTTTAAAATTAAAAAACCAATTAATAAATAAAACATAATTGAAAAAAATGTAAACAAACTTTTTTATTGAGATTTTCATCTATCAATAATTAGTTTAATTAAGAAAAGATCAATTAAGATGAAATTTGTCGAGGTCCAGACCTAGCCAGATCGTTTTCTCATCTTCAAAATTTGTTAATACAGTTGGTTTCATCAAAATCGGTAAAGCCGTTTTCAAAATAGAACTAAGATACAAATATATAAACAATTTTTGCTCGTTTAATAAGAGTAGATATAACATGGGGTGCTTATAATAAAAGGGTAAGTGCGGAAACGGTTCCAAGATTTCCACATGGACTAAAAATATCGATTTGCAAATGATTTTATTTCAAGGACACCTCTTCTTCCCAAAAGTTTTTTCCTATCATTATTTACACTAATTTCGTTATTGAACATATCACTACTTTAAGTATTAAGATAAGTTATCTCTTTATTGACCCAATTAGGATGACTTGATCTTTAATTATATTCCTATTCGATGCTCTACTTGTAAATATAATTTCCAATTTTATAAATATTGATGATGAACATGTCTTTACTATTTATTAGAGCGTTATAAAAACATTTTAAATTAATATATATATATATATATATATCTATTGTTTATTTTTATTTCATTAAAAATTATCGAAAGAAATATCTGAAACTTTTCTTTTTCTACATATAAGTACTTCTAAAAAATATAAATCATATAATTACATTTATAATAAGATAATCTATAAAATATAAACCTCTTTTTGTGTTAAATGTCCAATAATTCTATGGCTTGAATTTGAGTCGTTGGATTATTATTAGAGACCGGATTCCTATCCAATTGCATATTTTGTTTGCCGCCACATACGAGCCAGGCGGATCAATTATCTATTCGAATCATGCATTTAGGATACTGTGGGTTAAATTTTATACTCCATATTTTTGCATATTTGAAGGATTTTTTTTCTTCAAATATTGTCTATTTTGCGCCAAATACAGGTTTTTTAAAAGTAAATTTTCAGAGAAAGAATGGAAAAAAAATGAAGAAATATATATATAAAGTTCCTTTAAATTTGCCCCCATTACATCTGAGAATGTGGTGCGCTCCTTTTCATTGGATAAATCAATTTTAAGTGACCGTAGACATAATAACCCGAAGATAATTTAAAAAAATACTTGCAAAATAAATTATTCACACTTACAATCAAATTTTAATTTTTTTTTAATGATATTGATGTGAGAAGGATATACACCAGAAGGTCCATCCCCTAAAGGCCTGTATGGGCTGGCCCCTCCATCGTGAAAATAACTGAATAGAAGGAAAAGAAGCCGGGATCACGAGCCAAATCTCAGAAAGTTAGATATAGTCCAATTTACTAAGTTTTTAGGGGCTTCGAGCAGTGGTAAATTCTCCGCGCGATAAATTATGTTAAATTTATCTCCCACTTAATTATTTTTGAGATCCTTTTTTCATTATTATTATTATTTTTTTTTTTAATGGCCTTCGGTAGCCCATTTCGGCCATTGAGTGTTGGTGTGTGAAGTGTGTGTAAATTAGTGTAGTGATCAGATTATAGCCGGACAAATATTTACATTATTTTATTAGCTTATTATTTGTACGTCAATAAGAAAAGCTTGTTAATATACAAAACTAAAAGCAATACAATACAATCGTGTCTTTTAAATAAAACTACCCCCAAGATTTTTTCGATCATATTTTTTGAAACATTATTATATTTATTTTGTTGATTTTATTCAAGTGTATCTATTATTTCTTTGAGTTTAAAGATTTTTTAATATATTAAATGAAATGAGAATTTTGTGAAATTTTTTACTCAAAAAAGGTACATAATTTGACCCTTGGTGTCTATAGCTTACTTTATCATTTTATTTCTTTCATAGCACTCCTTCAAATATATAATCTTTTTGTCTTCAATTTTAATTTTTTAATGCTTAAAAAAATTTATTTTGCCAATTTTTACTGCATATATTTGCATATTTCAACGTATTCTGCATATTACTTGCATATTTCAGCCTTTTTAACTGCATATTTTGGCAGTTTTTACTGCATAAAAATCCGGTCTCTAATTATTATGGATCTATTAAGAATTCGACTTTTTGGCCAGTATTGTTTTAGCACAGGGATGAGACAATATGTATGCATTTATCTGTTTGTAATTTTTTCTGCAAACCAAATTTTTACTGATATACATATTTTATATTAATTCAAACTGATAAACATATATTTCGTTCTTAAGAAAAATAAGCTGACGTGTTCTGATGTGTCCATCCACTTGACTTTACCATACAACCTGGCCCCTAAAATTATTTATAATCATGTAAGGGGGGGGGTTAGTTTTGCATTTTTATACTTCTGGGGTCCTACTGATTATGTATACCAAATTTGGTTGAGTTTGCTTAAATGGCCTAGATTTTTAATTTTTACCCCCCCTCCACCCTCCCCCTTAATTTTGGGTCGGTATGCACCAAAATCTAATCAGCTCGTAATCTCAATGCACCAAAACTACGTGTGAAATTTGGTTTCGATATTCACACTAGTTTTTGAGCTAGCTCGTCCACAACAATTTGGTAACGCACAGACTAACTAACAGACATTTTGACAAAACAATTATTATCTCGAAAAATATAATTTTTTCGATGTTCACTTATTAGGGCTTTTTTGTAGAGCGAAATGCCATGGTTTCACTCAATTTTTTTAATCAAAATAGTTTCAGCCCTTTTTGAGATATTTCGGAAAAAAAACACTTTTTTCATGCACGATTACAATACTTGACCATAAAGTGTTATAACCCCCTCCCCCTCCATCTCCCTTAATTTTGGGTCGATATGCACCAAAATCTAATCAGCTCTTAATCTCATTGAACCAAAACTACGTGTGAAATTTGGTTTCGATATTCACACTAGTTTTTGAGCTAGCTCGTCCACAAACATTTGGTAACGCACAGACTAACATTCAGACTAACATCTCGAAAAATTTCATTTTTTCGATGTTCACTCATAAGGGCTTTTTTGTAGAGCGAAATGCCATGCTTTCGCTCAATTTTTTTAATCAAAATAGTTTCAGCCGTTTTTGAGATATTTCGAAAAAAGAAACAAAAAAAACACACTTTTTTCATACACGATTACAATACTTGACCATACCCTGTATGGTAAAGTAAAAAAATTAATTATAATAATAATACACTCATCAGCTGATTCTGAGATAAATAACTACACATTTCAAAGATCTTAGAACGCTAGCATCTTTTACAAGTTTTTGATTTCAACCCATTATGGTATCCACCACAAAACAAATGACTTGATAATTATGTCATGATTTTATTTAATACCTATATTTGTAAACATTCGTTATATATATGCTACTGATTTATGAGTAAATATGTAATTATTTCATATAATAAAAATAATAATATCGATTTTAAAAATAATACTAATATGATATAACTCTTTGTTTGATTTCATAAAACTACAAAGATGGTAGAAAATAAATATATACCTCTAAACACCTTTAGATCTCCCTGACGGCTGAAAACAGTATCTGTTATCAATCTTAAAAACTAACCCGCTACACGCTACCTAACTAATGGTTTTGGATGCTTACAACATAGCACAACATTTTGTATTCATTCAATTTTTAATTTAAAATCCTCTCTCGTTCGAGCTTCTCGTTTCTAATAGTTTTGCCTCCAAAATGAGCTAATTGCTTGCAGGGCTTTTGATTTCGGGCTTTTGGGGTGAATTTTGGCTCTGGTTTCGTGGGTGTCTCTCTATGCGTCGGGTTGCCCCAGGGCAGAGGCGATCAATGCCGCCTCCCCATGGCAACCCCCCAAAATGGGTGCTGGTATGCGGGGTTGCAGCACCACAGGGGCACCCCCCCCCCAAGTTACAATAAGATGAATTATTCACTAATACCTGCTGCAAAACTTCCATTTGATACGCTGTCCAGGATTGACTCTCGCTAGATGAACATATTTTTTAAAATATCACATTTCATTATCAGAATCGTCTATTCATGTCTTTTGACCATATGAATAAATTAAGAAAAGTTTCGTCTGAAACCACCTAGAATATTCATTTTTATTAAGAATGTACAGTACAAAATAGCTAATTGCTCTCTGATGAGTTTATCTCATTAAACAAATGTGCAATCTCGGTAGTTTCAGTCGAAATTTCTCTTGTGATGAACAATTCAACTACCAAGGAATCAAATGTCTAAATCTATCTATCTACTCTTTATTAAACTAGCAAAAATTGTTTGTTTGTATATATATTTGTATCTTAGTTCTATTTTGAAAACGGCTCTACCGATTTTGATGAAACCAACTCTATTAACAAGTTTTGAGGATGAGAAAACGATCTGGCTAGGTCTGGACCTCGACAAATTTAATCTTAATTGATCTTTTCTTAATTAAAGTAATTATTGATAGATGAAAATCTCAATAAAAAAGTTTGTTTGCATTTTTCAATTATCTTTTATTTTTAATTGATTTTTTCATTTTAAAACCCACTAATAGGTTATAGCAAATCGAGGGGTGAACCCCGACCTAAAATTGTGTACACCTACTTCCACTTTCATTTCCAAGTAGAAGACAATAGATGACAATAGATTATCTAATGAATTCCAAAGTAATTCCAAATAATCGCAAAAACGGTGTACACCTAATTCCAATGGCGGTTCACCCGTCGTAGCAAATATTATTATCTAGAGAGCTAGAAATGCAGAAACTAACCACCCAAAGGGGGGGGGTCAAAAAATGAAACTTCTTGCTCTTGGACCAAACTCAACCAAATTTTATATACATAATCTGTGGGCCTCTAGAGAGCTAGAAATGCAAAAACTAACCACCCAAAATGGTACGGGGTGGGGGTCCGAGGTGGGGGGTGCAGGTTAGAGTGGTGGTGTGGGGGCGGGGGTTGGGGTGCTGGGTGGGTTTCGTGGAGTGGGGGTGAGGTTGGAGTTCGTGGGTTGGGGCCCCGAGGTGGGTGGGGGTGAGGGTTGGGGTGGTGGCGTGGGGGCGGGGTTGGGGTGGGTTCGGAGAGTGTGGTGGGTTGGAGTGGGGGGTGAGGTTTGGGTTCTGTGGTATGGCGGCGGGGGTTGGGCACGGGTTCATGGTGCGGTGGTAGGGGTGCTGGATGGGTCGGGGGGAGGTTAGTGTGAGGGTGGGATTCGTGGGTTGGGGGTCCAGGGGGCGTGCTCCCTGGCTAGCAAGAGGGCCGCCGAAGACGGGCCTTGCAGTTAGTATTATAATAAAATTAGGAATTTTTTGTTTGTTTTTAATTAACAGGTGTCTAAATCATAACAAAACAGGTGTGTTTACAAATAAAGTGTTTGAAGTGGCTTTTTTTTATATATAATTGGAAACAAATCTTATTTTATGTTTTTATTTCAGATCCTATTCGATTATTTTTTTTATTATTATTTTCCTATTTATTTTTTTATAATGATTATTAATATGAATGAATGTGGGCAAATATACACATAATATGTCGACGACTGACTATCTTTCTAAGAAGTAATAATAGAAAACATGTATTAAATATTATATCAAAGTGTGTTATCATCGAATTAGCAAAGATTTACAAGTTAGGGATCCTTTGTTATATTTTTATTAAACCCTAATATTTTTTTCTTATCTAGATCAGACCTTAAAGAGGTGTACTCAGGGGATTGCGTGATTAAAATAACGAGACAGCAAACAACTTCAAGTTCATTATATTTTAAATTCCTATATTACTTTTACTTTGTTTTCTTACTAGGATACAAGTAATTGACTTATAAGTATTATACCTCTATAAAAAATATGTACAAAGCGGAAAATATTTAATTGCATTAAAAAATATATATATATAGAAGAAAACAGTTTTTTAAGACAAATTTATCATTCGTTCTATTTTATGTTAGATATATTTTATTTTATCAATGGTTCTAAAAATCATCAACATCATTCATGACAGTTCCATTAGTATTTTATTTATTTATTTATTTTTATTTTTCCTAAGCCTTGACCACCCTCGTTCGCCTTCGAGCTTTTATCCAATTTAGTGACGATGGGTCCGAAAAGACACGCCCTAAAAATATTTAATCCTATATTTTTTACTTCTTCAATCAATAATATACCTATTCTTCTCTCTCTATTTCTTTTTCTTTTAGTTCATATATTTTTAACGAAATTATTTTTGTCAAAGTTCCATCATTTCCAATCTACTTCCATTCTAATTTGTACTATATTTTTTTACTTTACCATACAGGGTATGGTCAAGTATTGTAATCGTGCATGAAAAAAGTGTATTTTTCCTTCTTTTTTTCGAAATATCTCAAAAACGACTTAAACTATTTTGATTAAAAAAATTGAGCGAAACCATGGCATTTCGCTCTACAAAAAAGCTCTAATAAGTGAACATCGAAAAAATTATATTTTTCGAGATAATAATTGTTTTGTCAAAATGTCTGGTTGTCTGTGCGTTACCAAATTTTTGTGGACGAGCTAGCTCAAAAACTACTCTGAATATCGAAACCAAGTTTCACTCGTAGTTTTTGGTGCATTGAGATTGAGCTGATTAGATTTTGGTGCATATCGACCCAAAATTACGGGGGGTGGAGGGGGGTTAAAAATTAAAAATCTAGACCGTTTGAACAAACTCAACCAAATTTTGTATACATAATCAGTGGACCCCAGAAGTCTAAAAATGCAAAAATTTACACCCCTCCTCCTACATGATTATAAATAATTTTGGGGGCCAGGTTGTATGGTAAAGTCTAGTGGATGACCACATCAGAACACGTCAGCTTATTTTTTTACCAATTTATCTTTTACTCAGCATTCCAAAATAAATTACATATTCTAATGTTTATCATATAATCATGTTCTTAGCAAAAACATTTTCAATATTTATTAAATTTTTTCTTATCCAATATATAGAATCAAATTAACATCTACTATTTGCTGATCTTATTCATACAATTTGGCTAATTATTGAAAAACAAACTTCTCATTAAAAAATTTGGTGGCCAGTTGTGAAAATATCAAGGAAATACAACAAGACCTTTTGGAATTTAGATGGATAAATGTGTAGATTTTTACTTTCACATTTTATTCTATAGAATATAATGGGAGAGTATTGCGATGGCCTATCTGGGTCCTGACTCTTTGAGAGCTTGTATCTCAGAGATGAAAAAAGTTAATTTAATTTTGTAACTTCTAGGTGGAAGGAATCGTTGCCCTTAATAGTTTGAAACCGGATTTAGGACATAAAACCTGAAATTGTGGACCCCAGAGGCCAAAAAGGGGTCCAAAATCCATTAGTCAGTGCGTATGTACGTATATAGTATAACCCCCCTTTTCTCAACCATAAGTCTCAGAGCTACGAAATTCGAAACTTAAGCTCGATATAAGCTAGAAGGAGTACATCAAGCTTTTAAAAATCGTTGGAGCCGTTTTTGAGAAAATAAAAAAAACGAAATAAAGGAAGAGGGTGTAAATTAGTAGTGTCGCGATGACTTCAAATAAATGAAAATGTGAAAGTTGTGTGGTGACCACACCAAATGTTTTACTCTTGTTAACTCAAAAGTGTGAACAATTTGTACTTATTTTTTCCTCGAAAAAAAATGCAAGAAAAAATATACATTTTGATATTGTTTTCTTTCTATTGCAAAGGAATTATTATTTAACGGGTTATAGTTGTTATTCTATTGCATTTTGCTTCTTATTTTCATCAACATATCCTCAAAATTATAGGAAAATTTCTTTCTAAGATTTATGAATAAATATCTGCTTGAATGATAAGCGCAATATTAAGTTAAAAAAATTTGGACACTCAAAAACTATTTTCGCTAAATTTTGAACACTCAAAACTATTTTTAAAATCTAAAAAATGGCAATGAAATATTAAGTTGTGTGTAATAATTTGAGAGATTTAACAGATCTTTTTTTTTTTTTCAAAAAGTGAAGATAGACAGATTTCTTATTAAGGAGATCGATATGTACTGTAGGCAGTTTCAGATCTTGTTCACGGATCCCACCCACTTCAATTCGACTCTAACCGTTGTTTTTTCTCTGAATGCATTTTGACTTTCTTTCCTCGTTCATAAATGTTCATGTATTTTATTTGAAATTTTCTAAATACAGGACGTATCGACTTTATTTTTATTTGCAGTAGCCTGTTATCATATCCCATGCATTTTAATACGGAAACGAGCCAAGTTTATAATTCTCGCTGCATCTATTAACACTTGTCAATTCAAGGGAATTATTTAATTTAAGCAAATATCTACTAATTTTGGACGTCAATGCCCTATACCCTCAAGGATATTGTTTCATCGATCAATTAAGATTTAAGCGCCCTTTAAAATGAAAGTACAAATGCACATCCCAATCACCCATAATTAATCATAGCTCCCACAAGGGGGGGGACTGACAGAACTCTAACTTGGGGGTCCGGGGCTTGTTGTGCTGGGTTTGCTAGTTGATGAACAAACTTTTTTTAGACAGCGAATAGGAGGCCCACCCTAAATTTTGGCCTGGGGACCTACTTCAGGATATGGGGGCCATGCCCATAATATGAAACTGTCCACTTATATATGAAGACCCCACGAAAAAAACGGTCTAATTCACATTTCGTAATATTTTCAGGCCAGCAAATTTAAACTTTTAATATTAAAAAAAAAAAAAAAAAAATAAACAAAATCACCCTAATCGAATGTAAACAATATATCGTCGGCTTAGAGTGTAAACCTGCTAAATCCATTTTTTATCATATATGACAGAGGTGGCCACAACAATCTCATGCGGCTCTTGAACCCTTTTGAATAATACTGATTTTAAAAAGTACAGAGTGGGGCATAAATATCTACCATATTTTGAAGAGGTATAAAAAAATGAAAAAATTAACTAGAAAGAAACTCAATATATTTTTGAAAAGAACATAAAATAATTTTTTTAATGTATTTTAGACAAAGGGGGGGGGCGTCAAAAATGAAAATTCTAGCCCTTTCGACCAAAATCAACCAAATTTTGTATACATATTCTGTGGGCCCTCAGAAGGCTAGAAATGCAAAAACTAACCACCCAAAATGGAGGGAGGGTCAAAATGAAAATTCTAGCCCTTTCGACAAAACTAAGTATACAAAATTTGGTTAGTTTTTGCATTTCTAGCCTTTTGGGGATCCACAGAATATGTATACAAAATTTGATTGAGTTTGGTCAAAAGGGCTAGAATTTTTTTTGACCCCCCCCCCCCTTTTTTTTTTGTCTAATAATATTTAAAATACATTTTAAAAAATATATATTTTCTTTTTAAAAATATATTTAGTTATTTTCTAGTTAAATTTTTTAATTTTTTTATATCTCTTCAAAATGTGGTAGATCTTTATGCCCCACCCTGTATAATAATTAAATTAAAAAATAATAATACAAAAATTAAATTAATTTGTAATTTGTAATGTTATAAGTAAGTAGAGCAAAAAATATATGTTACTTCATTTATATTTTATAAAATAAAAAATGTGTCTTTTTTTTAATAAACCATTAATTAATCTCCAAATAATGTGGCTCGCTTTAAAACAGTTTTATAAATTTGCGGCTCCCAAAGTCAAGGTTAGTGGCCACCCCTGATATATGACATATTAATACCGTTCGAAAAAAGAAAAGATCGAGCATTGTCCAAGTAAAACTGCTACTTAAAATTAGGACCCTAAGCCGTAGAAAAAAAATGTGAAAAACAATTTCTTTCCATAACAACAATATTAAATTTTATTGGATAAAAAATACTTGGTAGGTTTCACATTAAGATATAAAAAATAAAACGAATTTATTTTGGAGAATCTTTAATCTCGATATATATATTTCGGGTGACTAACCCATCTTCAGGAGAATCAGAAAGTAACTGCCAAGTATTTTTTATCCAATAATTTCTCCAGTTACTTTCTGTTTCTCCTGAAGATGGGTTAGTCACCCAAAATATATATATATATATATCGAGATTAAAGAATCTCCAAAAATAAATTCGTTTTATTTTTTATATCTTAATGTGAAACCTACCAAGTATCTTTTATCCAATAATTTAAAAAAATGTTTCACCAAGTACTAACACCAAATTCCTTAAAAACTATATTAAATTTTGTTTGTTCTTTCTCTGCACTGTAAAATTTCCTTGTTGTGAGTTAGCAGGTTTACACTCTAAGGCGACGATATGTAATTATTGATGCCAAATTTATTTCTTATAAACTACATTAAAAAAAAAAAAAAATGGAAACATGACAAGGACTTGGGAACGTTCTTTCTGTTTTCACTAAAATAAAAACCCCTTTACCTCTAATTGTAGTAATAATAGTAGTTTTGGTCCATTGAGATTAAGAACTGATTAGATTTTGCTGCATATCGACCCAAAATTAGGGGGGCGGGGTGGAGGGGGAGGGGGTTAAAATGAAAAATCTAGGCCATTTGAGCAAACTCAACCAAATTTTGTATACATAATCAGTGGGACTCTAGAAGTCTAAAAATCCTAAAACTAACCGCCCAAAATGGGGGGGGGGGGGTGTAGGGTCAAAAAATGAAAATCTTGGCCATTTACCAAACTCAACCAAATTTTGTATACATAATCAGCGGGACACCAGAAAAATAAAAAAAATCCCCCCCCCTACATGATTATAAATAATTTTAGGGGCCAGGTTGTATGGTAATGTCAAGTGGATGGCCTCATCAGAACACGTCAGCTTATTTTTTTTAACTTTATCTATTTCAGTCGAATAGAGAACCTCCTCCTTTTTTGAAGTCGGTTAAAAATAAATGATGGTAATCGTGCATGAAAAAAGTGGTTTTTTTTCCCTTTCTTTTTTTCGAAATATCTCAAAAACGGCTGAAACTATTTTGATTAAAAAAATTGAGCGAAACCATGGCATTTCGCTCTACAAAAAAGCTCTAATAAGTGAACATCGAAAAAATTATATTTTTCGAGATAATAATTGTTTTGTCAAAATGTCTGTTAGTTAGTCTGTGCGTTACCAAATTTTTGTGGACGAGCTAGCTCAAAAACTAGTATGAATATCGAAGCCAAATTTCACACGTACTTTTGGTCCATTGAGATTAAGAGGTGATTAGATTTTGGTGAATATCGAACCAAAATTAAGGGGGTTGGGGAGGGGGGGGGTTAAAAATTAAAAATCTAGGGCGTCAACCAAATTTTGTATACATAATCAGTGGATCCCTAGAAGTCTAAAAATGTAAAAACTAACCGCCCAAAATGGGGGGGGGGGGGGGGTGTAGGGTCAAAAAATGAAAATCTTGGCCATTTACCAAACTCAACCAAATTTTGTATACATAATCAATGGGACCCCAGAAGTCAAAAAATGCAAAAACTAACCCCCCCTACATGATTATAAATAATTTTAGGGGGCAGGGTGTATGGTAAAGTCAAGTGGATGGCCACATCAGAACACGTCAGCTTATTTTGGAAAATATTTAAACTCATCCTTTATGTTAAGGTTTTATACTTGGGACTGTATTTTTTGTTTTTCCTCTTTTTGTTAGTAATTATTTTTTTGGAAATCAATACATCTATGATAACTTTGCCATTAAAAACTTAATAATTTCAAAATTATGAATCATTTTGTATCATTTAATCACTATTTTTAACATAGATTGTACTCAGAAAAAAAAATGAATCAGGTAACTTGAATCCAACTCAACTTATTTATGGACTTATTATTCATACCTACTCTTGTTAGATTTTATTCTTTTCTCTTATTTTATTATCTTTTCAGTTTTAATATCTATGACGATTGCAATTTTTCATAGATGATTCTCTAATACACTTTTTAATAATTTGCTAAAAATAATAATTTAATAATAAAAATGGAAAGATTTTTTCATTCATTTTGTCTTACGTCATAATCCAAGAATGCAGCAACATCTATGTTAGGTATCGATTCATTAGAAGAAAGAAAAATACATTTCATTCAAGATCCAATTAAATTAAGTACAAGATGCGTGCTTGCTTAATTTATTGAATTTTAAATTAAAGTTGAATCGGACTTATCTGTAATCCAAGAGGAATTCATAAGGTTCCTTGCTATTTAACCGACTTCAAAAAAGGAAGAGTTTCTCAATTCGACTGAATTTTTTTTTTGTATCTATGTTACCTGATATCTTCGCCAATTGTGAACCGATTTTGATGTTTTTTTTGCATTGGGTTCAGTCTAGTTTCCGATTGGTCTTGTTTTTTTTCATTGGAATTGGACCTTTTTTGATATGTTTGTTCAGGCATAACTTCTTTGTTTATGAACCGATTTTGATGATTCTTTCTGCGTTTGGATCACTATATTATTGATGGTTTTTTTGCATTGGGTTCAGTCTAGTTTCCGATTGGTCACGTTTTTTTTAATTGGTATTGGACCTTTTTTGATATGTTTGTTCAGGCATAACTTCTTTGTTTATGAACCGATTTTGATGATTCTTTCTGCGTTTGGATCACTATATTATTGATGGTTTTTTTTGCATTGGGTTCAGTCTAGTTTCCGATTGGTCACGTTTTTTTTAATTGGAATTGGACCTTTTTTGATATGTTTGTTCAGGCATAACTTCTTTGTTTATGAACCGATTTTGATGATTCTTTTTGCGTTTGGATCACTATATTATTGATGGTTTTTTTTGCATTGGGTTCAGTCTAGTTTCCGATTGGTCACGTTTTTTTTAATTGGTATTGGACCTTTTTTGATATGTTTGTTCAAGCATAACTTCTTTGTTTATGAACCGATTTTGATGATTCTTTCTGCGTTTGGATCACTATATTATTGATGGTTTTTTTGCATTGGGTTCAGTCTAGTTTCCGATTGGTCACGTTTTTTTTAATTGGAATTGGACCTTTTTTGATATGTTTGTTCAGGCATAACTTCTTTGTTTATGAACCGATTTTGATGATTCTTTCTGCGTTTGGATCACTATATTATTGATGGTTTTTTTGCATTGGGTTCAGTCTAGTTTCCGATTGGTCGCGTTTTTTTTTCATTGGTATTGGACCTTTTTTTATGTTTGTTCAGGCATAACTTCTTTGTTTATGAACCGATTTAGATGATTCTTTCTGCGATTGGATCACTATACCTCCAAGAAAGTCAGGATATTTAACTATTTATTTTTTTATTTATTTTATGGATGTTCAGAGAGAACTTTTTGCCACTTGGGCCGATTTCGATGATTCTTTGTTTATTGCAAAGGAGGTACCTTAGGAGTGGAGGACCCATTTAATTTGATCAAGTTCTGATGATATGATCAATGACGAAATAACCTAAATCTCAAATTCTTATGAGCAAATAATCGAAATTATAATATAAATAAAATCTTAAAACATTCATTTAAAACCTGCAAACATTTCGAGATATTTTATGAATTGAATTTTATTATAATTTTCTTATTGGATCTGATAGAACGGGGGATTAGGAATAATTATCGGAAAAGAGGTTTTTTTATTTAATTAGTTTTTTCCTCTTATTAAAAATAAGGACTAAAAAGATGATCAAGGACAGTCGATGGTGGAGAAGTAATCTCCTGAGTCGAAGCTCAATACAATGTAAACATTAATTCATGTAAAATAATTGGTTATAATTTTCTTATTCATTCTCCCGACGAGATGCATGAAAGGTATTATATTAATTCACTATTAATAACATCACTAAAAAGAGAAAAATAAAAATAATTTTTATAAAAAAAAAAAATAAAACCGACGACTTCAAAAAAATTAAATGCAACAAATAAAATAATAATAACTCAAAAATAAAATAAAATCCTCTAAAAGATATAAAATAATTATCTAATTTAGTTACAACTAAACGACGAAATATTAACATGAAATCACTTTTTGAAGTCGGTGTTAAACAAACTATATATGCGAGCCAAACGTAGTAAGATCGGTCGAGTTCGATTCATAAAATGTATGTGTTTTGCACCGACTTCAAAAAGTGATTTCATGTTGATATTTCGTCGTTTAGTTGTAACTAAATTATAGATAATAACTATTTTATACCTTTTAGTGCATTTTATTTTATTTTTGAGTTATTATTATTAGATGATAAAAACTGCTAGATTCTCATACACGTTCTAAGTAATAACTGCAGTGCTAGTTTCAAGTGCATTAGATATATGTATAGTCATCTTTTGAATTTCTTTCATTCATGTTATAGAAACTAAATATTTATGGGCTATAACTTAATCCTTTAAGCTTTCGAAAAAATCGTTTTTGCCCTATTCCATATTTTTAAAATACGCTTTATGTTAATGGGTTTTCTTAGGATTTTTTTGTAATTTAGACAGATTATTATTTAAATACTTCTGCATCGATTGGTGGCAAAACGAAATTTATGAACAATATAGTTCCGGAGATAATAAATTCCAAAGATAGAGTTTTTCAGACTCTTATACATTACGGGATATCGGAAAATGTACATACATATTTAATTATAATTAGAATGATATAAAAAACTAAACCAACATTAAACAATAACTAATACATTTTTTAAGAAAAATTTTAATTCATATTTACAACACAGTTTCTGAGTAAATAATGAAAAATTTACACTAAAAACAAAGCTGACAACAACGCATTTATTTAACCTAAAAAGTGGGTTAACTTTAGTAATTTTTTGTCGTTTTTTCGCTTCAGCCATTGTCGCAACAGCTTATTAAGAACTTTTTGTTTTATAAATCTCCCTTTATAATGTATTTTATCTGACATTTCTATGATAAAATATATTCAAGCTCCGAAAATGTTGTCAGATTTGTCAAACGAGCACGAGATTGGCTAGTTTTGGTACGTAAACAGCAAAAAGTTTTGGGCTTATGAATTATAAATCCTTATTGTCTGTTCTATATACTGTAGCATTAACTTTTAGCTAGTATTATCGCGAAACAACTACCTTAAAAAAAATCTTATTAAATGATACTTAATTAAATAACGATTAATTAATTTATTTATGCCAAATACGCGACTGAATCGGAAATACAGCAACAGCTTTAACTTGAAAATCAAGCTCCTAACTGCTCTCATCTCCTTTTAAGTTAGCTTTAATAATAGTCGAGAATCAGGATATGGGTTGGTTGGTTCTCTTCCCCAAATGACTTCCTGGCGTCGGAACATCACTTTGCTCCACCAACACCAAGCATGTTGGATTTGTAAAATCGATTCTGATCAAAATGAGAAATAAGCCTCACTTTATAGCCAACAAGGTAAAATCACTTTTTGGTTTTCTCTTAAAATTTAATTAAGAATCATTTCTTTATCCGAAATTTGAATTTTAAATTGGTAGAAAAAGTGAAAACTTTTAAGACTCAAAACAGTCTTTTGATGTTTGGCAATTTTTTGTCAGCGAACGGTTTGAGTTTCAAAGTTGCAACAATGAAGCAAATGGTAGCTTACTAATACAAACTTTTGTATCGTATTTTCGCTCATTAGCTACAAACATTTGAGAGCTCCCATATATTAATGATTCTATTTTTCACCCATGATACTTTGCATTTTTTTTAATGACAACATATCAAGTTTTTTTTTACTTTATCCGATGCGAAGTATTGGAATCGCTCTGGCGGCAAGCGCGACTTCAAAGGGTCCTCAGGTAAAGACTACGGAACCCATGGACTCAATTAAGGTCACAAATTGAAGTATTCAATGAGATTGAATTTTAACACTCGACGGTTTTGCCAAAAATTACCTGGAATCTAGTCGAGAGGCCAAAAAGTGCCATTTTTTTTAGAAGTGCGTGGGGATGGATGGATGGATGGATGGATGTGTGTTATCGTTTTTTTCGTCCACGATTTTTTCCACACCTTTGCGCTGATTGAAATGAAATTGAAAACCTACCATTAGTTTAACAAAATGAAGCGCTGATTAGTTTTTGGTACATATCGGTCCACAAACATTAGTTCTTTATTTCCGTACTTTTTTAGTTTTTTCTAAATATCTTGAAAATGACTTAAACAATTTTGATGAAATTAAATATCCTAATTTAGTACCTTGGGGACCACAAAAAAGGTTAAATAAAGTTTTTAGTAAAATTATATTTTAAAGTACTTTACTCAAGAACATATTAATATTTCAAATGAATTTGGATAAAGTTTAGCAACGATCCGTTGCAGTTTTTTTGTTTTGTTTTATTTATTGTCCTCGGGAACATAGCCCATTTATACAGCACATAAGTATATATATGTATATATTCAATTTAACGTGGTTAATATAATTTTGCATTTCTTGATAATTTTAATCATTTAATCCTATTTAGTTTTAGTCATATTTAGTTAGAGGCCCGATAGCTAAAATATGTTTTAATATCTTATTTGATAATTTTATTTCGTGATTTTCGAATGAGAGTAAAATGTTCATGTTTGTGGGAAACGCAACCTCTTTGCTGATCTCCAAATAGAACCTATCAAGTTATAGAGCTCGAAATCTAATATTGGAATTACAAAATTTTCCGTACTAATTGGACCTTTCTAAGACTTTGCTTCCGATCTCTAGTTATCAGAAGTCATACAAAACGAATGCTTGAAGATAATTTTTCCTCTCGTTCCAGATATTTCTAAACATGAATAATTAAAAAAATAAACTACAACGGATCGTTGCTAAATTTTATCCAAATTCATTTGAAATATCAATACGTTTATTCCTTTATTATTAATCAGATATCACTTGCAATTTGCTGTTCATGTTGACTTTAATTCAAAAATAATGATCGATTCTCATCTAGTAGTTGAGGAATAACCATTCTACATTCGATTTTTGACATTTCGGTTATTATTGGTAACCATTGCTGAAGACATGGAGGAATCGACTTAAAATTAAAAATAACGATCGATTCTTATCTACTACTAGAGGAATAACCTTATTGCATTCCATTTTTGATGTTTTGACTATTAATGGCAACCTCTACTGAAAACGTGGAGGAATCGATTTTAAGTCGATTCCTCCATGTCTTCATCAATGGTTACCAATATTAATCCAAGCGTCAAAAACCTAATGTAGAATTGTTATTCCTCAAGTACTAGATGAGAATCGATCACTATTTTTGATTTTAACTCGATTCCTCCATGTCTTCAGCATGGTTACCAGTAATAACCTGAACATCAAAAATTCAATCTAGAATTTTTATTCCTCAACTAATAGATGAGAATCAATCGCTATTTTTGATTTTAAGTCTATTCCTCTATGTCTTAAGCAATGGTTACCAAAAAACCGAAACGTCAAAAATCCAATGTAGAATTATTATTCCTCAAGTAATAGATCAGAATCAATCGCTATTTTTGATTTTATTTCAATTTATAATTTTCTCATTAAAATATATTAAAGAATAATCAACATATTAACGAGAATTGTTTTGTTCGCGCTTTTTACTTTATCCAATGCGAAGCATGGGAGAAAGTATTGGAATCGCTCTCGCGGCAAGCGCGACTTCAAAGGGTCCTCAGGTAAAGACTACGGAACCCATGGACTCAATTAAGGTCACAAATTGAAGTATTCAATGAGATTGAATTTTAGCACGTGACGGTTTTGCCAAAAATTACCTGGAATCTCGTCGAGAGGCCAAAAGGTGCCATTTTTTTTCGAAGTGCGTGCGGATGGATGTATGTGTGTGTGTGTTATCGTTTTTTTCGTCCACGATTTTTTCCACACCTTTGCGCTGATTGAAATGAAATTGAAAACCTACCATTAGTTTAACAAAATGAAGCGCTGATTAGTTTTTGGTACATATCGGTCCACAAACATTAGTACTTTATTTCAGTACTTTTTTAGTTTTTTTCTAAATTTCCAATTTTGATGAAATTTGATATCCTAATTAAGTACCTTGGGGACCACAAATAAGGTTAAATAAAGTTTTTAGTAAAATTATATTTTAAAGTACTTTACTCAAGAACATATTAATATTTCAAATGAATTTGGATAAAGTTTAGCAACGATCCGTTGCAGTTTATTTAATCAAGATATAGGTATATCGCGAGACTACTGGTGGTTGAAGCTATTGGAGTCTGCTGAGTCTTAAGTCTGGACCAAGAGAGAATGAAAAAGATATGATCCATTTAGCTATAATCCAACGTCATTATTGCGTTTAGCCCGCATGACACTTGGATGGATCACCATCGCACTGGATAAAGTAAAAATTGAAAATTTTAGGTTTAATTCAACACTCTGGCCGCCCAGTGATTTTAGCTCGCTAACCGTACCTAGTAACATTAACTAAGCTCAAAATATACCTTATTATTTATTCAATCAATGTGAAACTTTTAAGTGAAAAAATATAGAACCTTACTCAATATATTTCTTGTTAATATTAATCCAGTCATGTTAAATTAATTAAAAATTGCATCAAAAGAAAAAACCCACAAAGTTCGTTGGACCATTTCCAAAGATTTTTTTTAATTTATCCTTTGGCTTCTTTATTAGTGACGTTGAATGATTTTGAAAAATTCATTTATTTATATGTTATAAAAAGCCAACCAAACAAATACGAGTGCACGATTTTCTCCCAGATTTCTTGAAGGTATTTTAAATAATCACGATTTTAAAAAACTTGAAAAAAAAGAAAAAACTAGTTTAAGGTACAATACAATACTAGCAAAAAGTTAATGCTAGAGTATATAGTACAGACAATAAAGATTCATAGTTCATAAGCTCAAAACTTTTTGCTGATTATGTACCAATTCTAGCCAATCCCGTACTCGTTTGACAAATTTGGCACCATTTTAAGAGATTGAATATTGTTATATTAAAATGACAGATAAAAAATACAGTTTTAAAGGTCGATTTATTCCTATAAAAATCGTTTTGTTATTTTTTATCAAATGTAATCAACGCCTACGTTACACCTTATAAAAATTATATACGCGCTTTATGCATCTTTCGTTGGTTAAATAAATGCGCTGTTGCCAAATTGTTTTTAGTGTAAATTTTTTTTAATACATTTCTCATTAGCATATCTCAGAAACTGTGTTGTAACTATGAATCAAAATTGTCTTAAAAAATGTATTAGTTATTGTTTAATGTTGGTTTAGTTTCTTATAAAATTCGCGATAGAATCGAATGTAGAAAACATTCGATTAATTAATGGCAAGCATCTAACATACATGCTAATAGACCGAGCGCTCTGGACTGGGAGATCGAATATATAACATCTGAGATTTCAAATTCACTTGGTGATCCATCCGAATGTCTAGCGGGATATACGCGAAATGACGTTGGATTGTAGCTAAGTGGATCATATCTTTTTCTCTCTTGGCCCAGACTTAAGACTCCAATAGCGTAATCCCCAGTAGTCTCGCGATAAATATCTCTTTTAAATAAGCGCGGTCAAAAACAATTCCCATTGATATAGCAATTATTCTTTGTTATATTAATTATAAAAATTATAAAAATGGAAAGGTTTTCTTAATTATAATATAGTATATATATTTGTCTAGATTAATTTGTAACAACGCTTAGAGAAATTTCTCTAAAAAAATTACCGTTTTGCCTAAAATCGAACCGACGAACTCTTGAATTAAGGGCATTAGCTCTAGCCATTACACCATTGAAACATTAATAATTATATCTTGATTTCTGTTACTAAAACTATATATTTTTGATTTAGACTGTGTCGAGATAATATTGTATTCATTTGAACTCGAATGAAAATGAAAAAATACCAATAGATTTTAAATTAAGAAACATTAAATATATATTAATTAACGAGGCAAATTTGAAATATAATTGTAATTTTGAAATGAAAGACTCCAATTCATTTTAAATTAAGAAACATTAAATATATTCATAATTATTCCCTCCCCCCCCCCCGCCACTCAAAAATTAAAGAGGCGAAACTTTTAAGAGACGATGTATTTTCGGTAGTATACGGGTATACATTTGGAGTGTGGTTTTTTAAGAGGAATAAAACTTTTTGACCGAGACGCTGCCCGCCAGGGCACCAGCCCGGAGGACCGGGCTTCGAGGGCGTGCCGAAGGCACGCACGAAAAGCTCGTTGAATATATGTATGTAAATTTTCCGATATCCGGTATAGTGCAATGTTAAAGAACCTGAAAAACTCGATTTTTGAAATTTAATATCTCAGGAACTGTATTGTTTATAAATTTCGTTTTACCGCCAATCGATGCAGAAGTATTTAAATAATAATCTGTCTAAATTTTAAAAATCCTAAGAAAATGCATTTGGCAGAACAACTACTTTAAAAAACAATTTCTATTCAAAGTAAGAAACATTACCCGTCCAGTATTTTTACATAACTTGAAATAAATTAATAATAAATTAGAACCGTGGATAAGAACCCGAATATCTTTGAATGTTTTTTAAAGTTTTGAAGAAAAAAAAGTGACATTTCATAGAGTTTTCAGTTGAGAGATTTAGTCTGTTTTTTTTCTCGTGGGGGCGGTGATCGTATTTCTTTCTTACCGTTAATTGACGTTTAAACCTTTACCTTCAAAAGAAACTGACAGACGCCTACATAATTGGCTCTAGTTAGGTATACATATATAAGTTGCACTCTGCCTAGTTTACTTATTTTTCTTGCTTATTATATAAGATCTAAACATTTTTCTCAATCTTATAGATCTATTTTATGATTTTTAGTCCTTGTTATTAATATTGATATTTTCTTGCAATTTAATTATTTATTAGAGCTCATAAATAAAAAGTACCTGGAGCTACCGAGCAATGCTCGGTAACTTTTTGCTTCAGTTAAAAGTTATATATTAATATTATTTTTAATTTAAAATTCTGATAAAAACCACCCCGTCACTGCACACCACCCCCTGGACCCCACCTCCATAACAGCACCGCCATGCCCCTGGACCCCCACCCCATACCTCACACCACACCCCCGCCAACCCTGAACAACCACCCCCGTACCGTCCACGCACACCGCACCCCCGCTATGCCCCCTGGACCCCGAACCCGCCACTCCACCAACCCTGCACCCCACCTCCTGCACCACTCTTCTTCTAATTTTCTAGTGGGCCACAGATTATGTATATATAGGTATATAAATAAATTCCGTATAATTATTTGTTTTAATTAAATAACAATTTATCGAGTTTTATAATAACCAATTAAATTGCCAAATTCTAATATTTAATCATATTTCTTATTATCTCTTTGTGGGATTTAATACTCGAATATATAATCAATTAAATTGTTTAATTTTAATATAAATTTATTGAAACATTTATTTTACATGAATTTATGCATACATTGTTTTTGATCTTCGACTCCGGAGATTACTTTTTTTTTAAATTTTATTAAACCAATTATTTTACATTAATTAATGTATACATTGTATTTTTTTGTTTCGATTCCGGAGATTACTTCTCCACCATCGAGTGTCCTTATTCATCTTTAGTCCTTGTTTTTAATAAGAGGAAAAATCTAATTAGATAAAAAAACCTCTTTTCCACCAATTATTTCAATTCCATTATTCTCCAATCAAGTCGATTGGTTTTCCTTCTCCATCTCCATCCCTATCCCCCTCCATTCCTCATCATTAACCCCGGAGATTACTTCTCCACCATATATATATATATATATATATATATATATATATATATATATATATATATATATATATATATATTATATATTTGCTATAACCTATTAGTGGGTTTTAAAATAAAAAAATAAAAAAAAAAAAAATTAATAAATAAAAGATAATTGAAAAAAATGTAAACAAACTTTTTTATTGAGATTTTCATCTCTCAATAATTACTTTAATTAAGAAAAGATCAATTAAGATGAAATTTGTCGAGGTCCCGACCTAGCCAGATCGTTTTTCCCATCCTCAAAACTTGTTAATAGAGTTGGTTTCATCAAAATAGGTAGAGCCGTTTTTCAAAATAGAACTAAGACTAGAAAAATATACCTCTTTTACTTTTTTAATTTTTAACGTGAAACAAGTGACCTAGAAAACCCATAACTCATAGTAAATGAATATTTCATAAAATATTTATTTACTTTTATCTTTAGTCTAAAAATGTTTTCAATATGTACAATATATGTTAAAACTTATATCTGTTTGAGTCCTGGTTTGTTATAAAAGTAAAAATAAGTAAAACGAAAGTTGTACTGAATGCACACCAGATTACTACTATACGTGTGTTTATTTCCAAGTTCTTTTCCTATTCTGATGGGATATTCTAAAATTCTTAGTCTTCCACTGTTTACGATCAATTAGTGTAATTACACCCTTACCAGGTGTACGTACCATTTGAGCATTAAGCCTCCTTCCCTTGCTAGGATGATTCGAGGCTGAGCTCCATTAACCCAATTAATAACACCAATTAGCAAATTGCTATTCTACTTGCGAAGGTCATCTAAGCCACCTGATATTCAATCACCAATCATTCAAGCAATCAATCAATTAACTAACCAAGTCTAACTTGTTTTTTTCAAATTTAAAAAACTTCTTGAAAATATTGTACTATATTTACAATTATTTCCTTGTTCTACAAAATATTTAATCGTCATCATCCAGTTCTAAGACTTGTTTGACGCAACCACTCTATATTTATTCAATAAAAAATTCAATACGTTTATCAATTAGTAATATTACTTGCTCAGCAAGTGAATCTCAATGGACGAATAATCTATAATATATATAAAATTAAGGTTTTGTCTGTACATTGCTCCAAATCACGTCAAATTTTGGTTCCACACGTTTCAAGCAAAGTTATGAACGAAAAAACCCTCAACAAAATTACAGTCTGTCTGTATGTATGTATGTATGTATGTATGTATGTATGTTTCCGTGGGTTCCGAGAAAAGGTGCTCACGATTCACTAAAAACAGCTGAAGGGATTATTATTAAATTTCATATTTGTATCAGATGTCTTCTAACTTACGTTTTTAGCTACACTCGGGAGCAGCTAAATCGACTCAACCTCTAAGCGCGCATACAAAGTCGTTTTTCTTTTAAATGGCCAAGCCGATATTTATAAAATAAATATATCTTTAAAGCTTATTTATTTAGCTTTACATTGATATCAATTTCAAGCAAATCGGCTTATTACTTTTTAAATTATGTGATCCGAATGGCTGAACTGGTAAAATTGCTGTTCCTAGCTGCCGCTACTTGTTAGTTACAATTTCCTTGTAAAAACCAATGTAACCAATTATTCTTATTAATCGATTTTCAGCAATTGACCTGAACACATCTACGCAAATTGACACAATTGTTTTCAGAAAATCATGGATACTAAGCCAGAAGTTGCCGCTCAAGTTGTTGCTCTGTTGGAACAGAGCCTTAGTCAAAGAGAAGTCGCTCGTCAATTGAACTTAAGTCAGTCTACTGTCTCAAGGGTCTACAGAAGGTTTCAGGAGACTGGTGCCTTCACTCGGAGACCAAATACCCGCCACCGACGGTGCACGTCTGAGAGGGATGAACGTTTTATCGTCACGACGTCTCTCCGAAACCGCCACCTCACTGGTGTCGATGTCCAGCAGCAGCTGAGAGAAGTTCGAGGTCTGGCTGTCAGTCGGTGGACAGTCAGAAGACGCTTGAAGGAAGCCAACCTCACTTGCAGAAGACCTGCCTCTAGACCAAAATTAACCTCACGTCACAGTCAAGCTCGACTTCAATTTGCTCGAGAGCATCTCAATTGGAGTATCGACCAATGGCGGGCTGTCCTTTTCACAGATGAGTGTAGAGTGTGCATTCATGGCAGTGACAGGAGAAGTCGGGTCTACAGGCGTCAGGTAGAGCGATTTTCTCAATGCTGTTTCTCTCAAACAGTGTCATATGGTGGTGGTTCCGGCATGATTTGGGGTGGCATTTCTCTGGAGGGAAAAACAGATATTGTTTTTGTGCCTGGTGGAGGCCGGAGAGGGGGTCTAACAGCTGACCGTTACATTGCTGACATTCTCCTGCATCATGTTGTTCCATATAAAGGATTTATTGGAGAAAAATTTTTACTGATGCATGATAATGCCCGGTGCCACGCTGCGATGGTCACTCGGCAATACATGACCGAAGTCGCTATCCACACCATGGAGTGGCCAGCGCTCAGCCCAGACATGAATCCCATCGAACATATGTGGGACCACCTCAAACAAAGGGTTCGAGTCAGAAATTCGGTACCTTCGACCATTGATGAGCTTAAGACAGCCTTGTTAGATGAATGGGAAGGCATCCCTCAAGATTTTATAAAAAAACTCATCAGGTCGATGCAGGATCGCATGCGGGCTGTTATAAAAGCTAGGGGGCAACACAAATTATTAAGAAAATAAATTTTCTTTGTTATGTTTAAAATGTCAATTTTATTTTAATTTTGAACATCCCTACTTTTCCTTTCCTTTACATCCTTTTTTCCTTTCATTGTCATTCAGATCACATAATTTAAAAAGTAATGAGCCGATTTGCTTGACATTGACATCAATGTAAAGCTAAATAAATAAGCTTTAAAGATATATTTATTTTATAAATATCGGCTTGGCCATTTAAAAGAAAAACGACTTTGTATGCGCGCTTGGAGGTTGAGTCGATTTAGCTGCTCCCGAGTGTATATAACGTTTTGATATGTTGACCCCAGAAGGGGTTTGGGGGGGGGGGCGCACGAATGAAAATTATCAAATAACTCCTAAACTATTAACTCTACGGCAAATTTTATTATAAGCAAAGTGGTAGGGGATGTGGTTTCTGACAACTTTTGTTTAAAAAAAATCCCCCAAAAACCTCCCAAAAAGGGGGGGAGGGGTCAAAATATTAGAATTCTTGCCCTTGGACCAAACTCAACCAAATTTTGCATACATAATCTGTGGGTCACTAGAAGGCTAGAAATGCAAAAACTAACGACCCAAAATGGGGGGGGGGGTCAAAAATGAAAATTCTTACCCTTAGAGCCAACTTAACCAAATTTTGTGGGTTGGGGGGTCCAGGGGCGTGCCCCCTGGCTAGCAAGAGAGCCGCCGAAGGCGGGCCTTGCAGCTAGTATACTAAATAATTAAATTGCTTTCCTATTCATGTTTAGTTGTATGTCTGAAACGTAGATAAAAATCAGTTCCGAGCATTATATTTTCTGTTTCTTGATTCAGATACATATTATAGCTCAAGAGAATTCGTTCTGGAGCCAAAATGTTTTTATTTCCAAAACAAACAATTGTTTAAATTTTCTGCTTTTTAGTTTCAAGTCACTAAATTCAAAATTCAGAAAGACAAAAAAAAAAAGAAATTGACACTTTATGATGTGGCCATTTTCATTTTTGACCCCCCCCATTTTTGGTGATTAGTTTTTGTATTTCTAGCTTTTTGGGGGCCCACAGAATATGTAGACAAGCCTTCTGGGGCTCCATAGAATATGTATATCAAATTTGGTTGAGTTTGGTCCACCGGGCTAGAATTTTCATTTTTGACCCCCCCCCCCCCATTTTGAAGGGGTTGAAAGATAGAATTTTTGGAATTTTTCCTTTAATTATATGTGTATAATTTTAGCTTTGTATCTCAAATAAGTTCCGAGCTGCAGGGGGGTAAATAGCTTACAGCGTGTACTGCCAAGCCAATGCTCGAACTTGGCCTGCGCACTCTGTGCGCTTTGATAAAATTTTAGAAAACTTGTTTTTTTTTTTGTTTTTTTTATTGATAAGTGAGAAATTAAAAGAAGTTTCTCTTGATTTTTAAAGATTTTTCCATTGCCGGTTATTGATTATATAATTCGAAAAATAATATAAAATTTATTTTTAAATACAAGACAATTCCATCACTATTTTCCGAGCCATAATTATAAGTTAACAAATGTAGCAAGAATAAT
The DNA here is from genome assembly GCA_024734495.1 of Forficula auricularia. Classification (NCBI taxonomy): domain Eukaryota; kingdom Metazoa; phylum Arthropoda; class Insecta; order Dermaptera; family Forficulidae; genus Forficula; species Forficula auricularia. The sequence goes on from JALMQS010000902.1 coordinate 144,920, forward strand.
ACTAGCGTCTGGTATTAATTAACGTTTTCATTATGTTTAATAAATGAATAATAAGGTGTAAAAAATAAAAATATAATTCTATATCATCTGACCCTAAGAATATTCATGAATTTGAATTTATGGCTTTTCTATTTTTTTAAATTTTTGGTCTCATTTAAAAAAATAAAAAATCAATTTTGAATCTAAATATTCATCTTATAATGCGATTGGCAATAATAATAGATAATCCTATCATTCATTTCTGACTCACCATTTGACGTATTCCTGATTAGATTGGTTAGTTGTCTTGGTATCTCTAGTCTTTGCTAATGGAATGCAAATAATGTCATATTTATTTAAATAAATGGTATCATTTCTATATATTTTGACTGTTAGTATGTTAATAATAATGTATCCTTATCGGGAATTTACTCTTAAATGCTCACCTCACTTTTAACAAAGTTAATCTTGTTTTTTTTTCACTTTTACTTATATTATTGCTTATTTTTTTCGAAATATCTCAAAAACGGCCGAAACTATTTTGATTAAAAAAAATTGGGCGAAACCATGGCATTTCGGTCTACAAAAAAGCCCTAATAAGTGAACATCGAAAAAATTATATTTTTCGAGATAATAACTGTTTTGTCAAAATATCTGTTAGTTAGTCTGAAGGAGACAATAAAAGAGTGTGTCTTCTGCTGGAATTATAAATTTTATTTATTTATAACGAGACTATAGTTTCGAGGGATTTACCCTCTTCATCAGTCTATTACAATGAATCCACATGAATTAATTTATTGTCTCCTTCAATATATAAAAATTCTGCTACTCTCGGCAAAAAACTTTCAAGTTAGTTAGTCTGTTAGTTACCAAATTTTGTGGACAAGCAGGCACAAAAACTAGTGTGAATATCAAAATCAAATTTCTCACGTAGTTTTAGCGCATTGAGATTAAGATCTGATTAGATTTTGGTGCATATCGACCCGAAATTGAGTGTGTGGGGGGGGGGGGGTTCATTCATTTCAAAATACCATAAATTAATAATCAGTAGAGATTGTGGTGTTGGTGCAAGGTGAAACATCTTTAATAAAGATAAGAGTAAATAAATTATATTGAAAAAGAAAAAAAAAAATTTTTATATCTTTTAATTTTTTAATTTTAATGTGAAATAAGTGACCCAGTATCCTTAACTCATAGTAAATCCATATTAAATAAAATATTTATTTACTTTTATCTTTATACCATAAATTGACTAATTTGGAATTATTTTCTTAATGATTGTTATCAAAACCCTACCTTTGAGAATATCAATGTTAAGTCAAAGGAAAGCCCATTGGCTGGTACTAATTCCATGCCGGAAGTGTTATATTTTTACCGAAGACGGGGGCGTCGTGGCTATTCCGGGGCCCGGAGGTGGCGAGACAGCTGAGCTGAGCCCTCAGCCTCAGCTTTGCGTCATATGTCACCATAAGTCAGGGTCGAGGGCTCTTTTTTGCTCCTATTCCTGCTTGCTTTGCTCATCCACGAGCACAACAGACAGACAAATCGGATCAACAATTAATTTTCCCTTCTCTCTTTCTTAATTACTTCTCGTTTTTTACCTGTCCTTAAATAAAGACTTGCATTTTTATTTATATTATTGTATAATTTAGATATAGACTTTTAGTTGAATAGAAAAACCACTTCTAATTGAAGCAACAGTTAATCTAATGCAGTGTTTCTCAACCTGGGTTCTGCGGAACTCCAGGGTTCCATAAAGGAAGGTTTGGGGTTCCCCGCGCCTAGAAATCAATAAAAGAAATAAGCTGACGTGTTCTGATGTGGCCATCCACTTGACTTTACCATACAACCTGGCCCCTCATTTACATTAATATTTAATAAAATTATTTATAATCATCTAGGAGAGGGGGTTAGTTTTTGCATTTTTAGACTCCTAGGGGCACACTGATTATGTATACAAAATTTGGTTGAGTTTGGTAAATGGCCAAGATTTTCATTTTTTGACCCCCCTCCCCATTTTGGGCGGTTAGTTTTTGCATTATCAGACTTCTGGGGACCCACTGATTATGTATACAAAATTTGGTTGAGTTTGGTAAATGGCCAAGATTTTCATTTTTTGACCCCCCTCCCCATTTTGGGCGGTTAGTTTTTGCATTATCAGACTTCTGGGGACCCACTGATTATGTATACAAAATTTGGGAGAGTTTGATAAATGGCCAAGATTTTCATTTTTTGACCCCCCTCCCCCCATTTTGGGCGGTTAGTTTTAGCATTTTTAGACTTCTGGGGACCCACTGATTATGTATACAAAATTTGGTTGAGTTTGCTCAAACGACCTAGATTTTTAATTTTTGACCCCCCTTAATTTTGGATCGATATGCACCAAAATCTAATCAGCTCTTAATCCCAATGGACCAAAACTACGTGCGAAATTTGGTTTCGATATTCACACTAGTTTTTGAGCACAAATTTGGTAACGCACAGACTAACAGACATTTTGACAAAACAATTATTATCTCGAAAAATATAATTTTTTCGATGTTCACTTATTAGAGCTTTTTTGTATAGGAAAATTCTATGGTTTAGCTCAATTTTTTTAATCAAAATAGTTTCAGCCGTTTTTGAGATATTTCGAAAAAAAGAAGGAAAAAAACCACTTTTTTCATGCACGATTACAATACTTGACCATACCCTGTATGGTAAAGTACAAATTGAAAAACAAAAATAGTAGTAGTATCATCAAAAAAATCTTTTATTTTATATGACAACAAGACGGTCTAATATTGTTTTTAAAATGTTTTAATTGTGTTTTAATGGAAAATGTTCGTTGCTGGATGTCTTATAGTTGAGAGATTTTTTACAAAGAGTTATATTGAATGAGCCACTGATGAAGTCTCAACAAAGTGACGAAACGTCTGGTAAATTGAATAACTAACTATGTTAAATTGAAAGTTTTTGCCGAGAGTAGCAGAATTTTTATATATTGAAGGAGACAATAAAAGAGTGTGTCTTTTGCTGGAATTATAAATTTTATCAAACTACTGTCCGCCGCGGTCCGGTACCGGTGTACAAGAAAATAATAAGGTCATCAGCAAATATAAGATTGGTCACGTTCAACATAAGGCTTGCATAAAGTGTTCGTCGTGAAAAATGGTGATTGATGCAATTTATCTGAGAAAGCAGTCCGATTTTTATTGCCTTTTGTTATAGTTCGAGAGGTAGTGAACATTTTGGACGATTATTTCAGAATGCAAATAACATATCCCATACTGGAATGTAATCAGCACACACCGAGAAAGTGAAATTCTTACTTGCCGAATCCCCCCCCCCCCCTCAATGTGTCAAATTTAGTTAAAAATTCTAGCTCTGTACGCACCGCACCCCTGAATATAGGCAATCCATTCGTCACCCCGTCTTCGGAGCTGCGTAAAATTTAGGCTCTACTGTAAAGTAAATAATCATTTGGCAATAGATTTTTGCTCGGTGACTTTTTGCTTCAGTCCGTGGTCTAATGGTCAGAGTAACTGACTGGCAACCCGGAGGTCCCGGGTTCGATTCCCGGCTATGCTCAGAAATTTTTCTGTAAGTATAGGGTCTGGAACGGGGTTCACTCAGCCTCGTGAGGATAAATGAGTAGCTGCTTGATTGAGAAGTAGCGAATCTCGGTTAAGAAAACTGAAACGAAGGTTGTAGATGTGCGTTGAGCTAACCACTTGACCCCTCGGTACTGTTTCCAATTAGGACATCATCCAATTCAGTAGGCCAAGACCCATGAAGGGTTGTCGAGCCAGAGATTTATTTGATTTTTAAAAAGCTATATATTAATCCCCGGACCCCTCCCACTTCTTGTAGTGGCCCACAGATTATGTATATATATGTTATGTATAGGTATATAAATAAATACCGTATAATAATTTTTTTTAATTAAATAACAATTTTTGAGTTCATCAATTAAATTGGAAAAAATACGTTTGTGGGATTTAAAACTCGATTTTTAATCAATTAAACTAATAATAATAATTTTTTTTTTATTGAACCAATTAATTTACATGCATTAGCGTATACATTTTATTTGAGCTTCGACTTCGGAGATTACATCCCCACCATCGACTGTTCTTGATCTTCTCGTGCTTGCGATAATGTTTTTAGTCCGTGTTTGTAGTAAGAGGAAAAATTTACGAAATAAAAAACCTCTTTGCCGTTATTTATAAAAGAAAGGAAAGAATCAGAGGAAAATGATGATGCTATGATGAAAGATGAGCGTTAGGTCCTGTAGAGTTCCAGTATTAGGGGGTTTAGACTAGTTTGGGTCTTTTGTTTGAACCGATTGGTAATGTCGCTTAGGTTATCCAACAATCTCTGCATTCCTAGACCAACTAGGATAATTTCGTTCGATGTTCCGGGAGGGGGTAGTGTAATCAATTAAACTGCCCAACTTTTAATATATATAATAATATTTGTAATTGTCTATTAGTGGAATTTAAAATTAAAAAACAAATTAATAATTAAAAGAAATTGAATAAAAATGTAATTATACATCGAGACAACCACCTGTGAATAATTATTTCAATTAACAAAAAACCCATCACAAATAACTTAATTTTTTTTTTTAATTAAATAACAATTTTTGAGTTCATAATTAAATTGTCAAATTAATATTTGTGGGATTTAAAACTCGATTTTTGATCAATTAAATTATTTTTTTAATTTTATTAAACCAATTATTTTACATGAATTAATGTATACATTTTATTTGAGCTTCGACTTCGGAGATTACTTCTCCACCATCGACTGTCCTTGATCATCTTTTTAGTCCTTGTTTTTAATAAAAGGAAAATACTAATTAAATAAAAAAACCTCTTTTCCGATAATTATTCCAATTCCACATTTCCCCCCCAACTTTCGATCAATTAAATTGCCCAATTTTTAATATACAATAATAATTGTAATAATCTTATTATGGGATATAAAATTAAAAAAACCAATTATTTATTAAAAGGAAATTGAATAAAAATATAAATAAAGATTTTTATCGAGACAACCACCTGTGAATAATTGTTTAAATTAACAAAAAACCCATCAAAAACAACTTAAATGAAAAGTTTTTGTTTTGCCGAGAGTAGCAGAGTTGTTGATTCACAAAGAGAAACAAAGAGGTTGTCCTCTGCTTGATGCAAATAAACATACACACATATATATATCGAGATGATATATCTGTATATATATTATTTATTTGTTTGAGACTATAGTTTCGAAGACTTGGTCTTCATCATCAGTCTTTCTTCAATTATAAATGTTTTTCATGGAGTCAATATCATATGGAAATTGAAAACTTGGTGTTCCTTCGTCACTGCTGGCTAGGAACTAAGATTAGACTAGATTAGTTCCTAGCCAGTAGTGACGAAGGAACACCAAGTTTTCATTATCCATATGATATTGACTCCATGAAAAGCATTTATAATTGAAGAAGGGCTGATGATGAAGACCAAGTCTTCGAAACTATAGTCTTAAACAAATAAATAATATATATACAGATATATCATCTCGATATATATATGTGTATGTTTATTTGCATCAAGCAGAGGACAACCTATTTGTTTCTCTTTGTGAAAAATAACTTAGCCGAAGATGAGACCATGACAGATCAAACGTCCAACACAAAACCCTCCTAACCCATGAATTTCATCCAAATCGTTAGAGCCGTTTTCGAGAACCAGATTGTATATATATATATATATATATATATCCGGGTGAGTTTTTTATCTTGAGACAGTCTTATAACTCAAAAACAGTGCATTATGTGAAAAAAAGTTTCAAATAAAAGTTTATTTATATCAGGGGGGAAATTAAACTACTCTATTGTTTGTTGACCTAGAACAAGCTTTCATGAGTATTTCGAAGTCAACTTCTGTTTTTTAAATGGAAACCTATATGTTTCTGTACATATTCTGAATCTACAAAAAAAATTGAACAACTTTTATTAGAACTATTTTTTTATACGACATCAAATAATAAAAAATATTATATATACATATATACATACATATAGGTTTCTATTTAAAAAACAGAAGTTGACTTCGAAATACCCACGAAAGCTTGTTCTAGGTCGACAAACAATAGCGTAGTTTGATTTCTTCCCTGATATAAATAAACTTTTATTTGAATCTTTTTTTCATATAATGCACTGTTTTTGAGTTATAGGGCTGTCTCAAGATAAAAACTCACCCAGTATATATATATATACAATTTTTGCTCGTTTAATAAGAGTAGATTGATAGAACAAACAAACAAAAAAAGCCTATATAGGTTTTTATTTTTAAATTTCTCTAATTCATTTATTCATTAAAGATTCCTGTTGCTCAAAGATATATAGTACAGATAAGTAGTTCAAAATGTAGTGATTTATATAAAAACTATCGGACTGGGTAATTAAATATTGTACAAATATAAATACAATGATGTTTTATATTTTTCTATTGACCCCTAATCGACATTTATTTGATGCAATTTTTAATTCTGAATATCGATATCGAATATAGTTTAACAAAGGTGTAAGAAACAATCTGTTCTCTTAAAAAAAAAATATTACAACATTGCGAAACTGGATTCTCTACTTTAGTTTTCTGAAAAAATAACTATTGAAACAGATTGTATCTCGAACCAGATTTAAGGATGAAATTTACTTATTTTCCTCCTGATTTCGGATTTTATGATGATAATCACATCCTTGTGAATTTCAACATACAAAAAATTTTATTCTTTCACTTTATTTAATTAGTAAATGGTTTTTATTTTATATTGTAATGTGCAACTAGCTCGAGTTTAATAAACTGTAAAATTAATTACACTCATTTATTTAATATTTATCTTTTGAGTGACAAATTATGCTTCATTCCCATAACACGCCATTAATGATTCATCTTTACAAGTCTGGTAATTTACTTGTATGGCCACCCTTCCGATTAAACATTTTTTTTTGAACCCAATAAAAAATGACTAATTATTGAAATTAAATTTCTTCCAGAACTTAAGTGACTTGATTTGAATTTTTCGTTAAATTGAAGGGTTGGTTTTGTCACAAATATAATAAAACAATAATTTTAATAACTATTTGAATTATTTAATTGATAACTATACAATTCAATTTTAGAACTACTGAGGATGGTCGACCAGTGGTGACCGAAACTGTATAGTTATCAATTAAATAATTCAAATAGTTATTAAAATTATTGTTTTATTATATTTGTGACAAAATCAACCCTTCAATTTAACGAATAATTATTGAAAATATTTTAAAATATATACATTTTCATTTGTTTGTTTTAAGCCTTAAAGCTTAAGCCATTTTTATTTATGTTCTTTTCTCAGAGGCTTTTATTGTTCTTCTTCTTAGATTGCCATACCCGAAACGGGTGTCGGCGCCTCTCCACATATACCTGTGCTGAGTGTGTTTAGTTGTTTTACATAGATATACGGGACCTACTTTTTAACGCCGGTTCCGAACGGCTAATTTAGAGAGGTTACTTGGCAATTATACTCTTGGTAGGTTGCCATTACTTTCTAAGGGCCGGTTGTATGTCGCAAAGTAAATGCTTTTTACCACTAACACAGGTTAGATGGTGAATGGAGGGACTGGGATGGCCAATCAGATGCCAAGCACTGACAGTGCCTGGCATCTGATTGGCCATCCCAATCCCTCCAGTTACCATCTAGCCTGTGTTAGTGGTAAAAGCATACTTTGCGACATACAACCGGCCCTAAGAGGAGGCGACTGCAAATATCTATCTGCCGAGAACCAGCGATCTTCGAGTCAGCGACCCAACACTCTAGCCACTGACCCACAGTCCCCTTTATTGTTACTTATAAATTATATTTTCTTATATGTATTAGAATAGGCTACGCAAAAATATTACAGAAAATTCCTGTCCCCATTCTGCAAAAGTTTGGGAAATACTGGTCTAAGTCATTGCGGTCTAGAGCAGTGTTCCGTAAACTTTTTGTGTTCAAGGTACACCTACCAAATCAAGAAATTTTAGAGGTACACCAAAGAAAATAAACTGCAACGGATCGTTGCTAAACTTTATCCAAATTCATTTGAAATATTAATATGTTCTTGAGTAAAGTACTTTAAAATATAATTTTACTAAAAACTTTATTTAACCTTTTTTGTGGTCCCCAAGGTACTTAATTAGGATATTAAATTTCATCAAAATTGGTTAAGTCATTTTCAAGATATTTAGAAAAAACTAAAAAAGTACTGAAATAAAGTACTAATGTTTGTGGACCGATATGTACCAAAAGCTAATCAGCGCTTCATTTTGTTAAAATACTGGTAGGTTTTCAATTTCAATTCAATCGGTGCAACGGTGTGGAAAAATTCGTGGACGAAAAAAACGATAACATACATACATACATACATACATCCCCACGCACTTCCAAAAAAAATGGCACTTTTTGGCCTCTCGGCGAGATTCCAGGTAATTTTTGGCAAAACCGTCACGTGCTAAAATTCAATCTCATTGAATACTTCAATTTGTGACCTTAATTGAGTCTATGGGTTCCGTAGTCTTTACCTGAGGACCCTTTGAAGTCGCGCTTGCCGCGAGAGCGATTCCAATACTTTCTCCCATGCTTCGCATTGGATAAAGTAAAAAGCAATGTTTATTGAATATTTATATATTATCTTATTATACCTATCTACTCTTATTAAACGAGTAATTCTTGTATATATAGAATCAGTTTCTCGAAAACGGCTCAACGATTTGGAGGAAATTCACGGGTTAGAGGGTTTTGGGGTTGACATTTCGAATCCCCCCCTACATGATTACAAATAATTTTATGGGCCAGAGTTGTAAAGTCAAGTGGATGGCCACATCAAAACACATCAGCTTATTGTCTCTTGAACTTGTATTGTAAAGTAATTATGAATGCAGGAATTCGCATAAAATTCCTCAACATGTTATGCTATTTCCATATGTATCGGTGACTCACTCAACACCCGGTATTTATATTACTTGTTCTATAATGTTGAGTTGATGACAATTTATCAAAAAATTGGTCTTTCAAACGGAACTTTTTATGTTTAAGCTCACATTTTCCTTCTAAATTTAATTTTCTCCAATATGAGAATTTTTTGATTTAATCTTAAGCCCTTCATATAATCGTTTTTCTTTATCAAGGTCTGTAAGCATCTTCAAAATAGCCTCTACCAGTTTTATTCTCTATTTCTGGCTTACTTGTTGGAATGTAATTAATTCTTATTCAAATTGGAATCTAAGTAAGATATTATTAATTCCATCTCGCAAACCCCTATCTCTATCAATCCTTTGAAATTTAATTAATGGAATGCTTGATTAGAAAATTCAACCTTTCTCTTGGCGAAAGTAATCCGAATGAATGGGGATTGTTTGCTTGCGCCGTGACGATAGGCAACCAAACCGGCCTCAACGATACCAGAGACCAAATGACAAACACAAATTTAATAAAAATCCTTTCTATACTGTTTTATTTCACAGAAATATAACGTTATAGATATAAATTTATTTACCAACGTTTACAGATAGAAAACAAAAACTACACCTCACTAAATTGTATTTATATAAAAAGTACCTGGAGGCACCGAGCGATGCTCGGTAACTTTTTTCTTCTATTTTAATATTATTTTTAATTTAAAATTCTGATAAAAATGTCGATTTTTATTTGAGAGCCGTTTTCAAATTAAAAAAAAAATACAAATATAAATATAGTATTCGCCCACTGTACCCCTCCCCACCTGCACCCCCGAAACCTCGCCCTACCTCCTGATCCCCCACCACTGCGCCCCACCTCCTGCACCTGTTTTGATTCAACCACATAATTCAATTTTATTCATCCAATTGTTAATAAATAAATCCTATCAAAATGTGTTATTTTTTCAGAAAATTGAGACCTGCTTATGCGAAATATATTTTTAAATAAATTCTTGATTATTTTTTATTCTATTAAATAAATAAGGTTCTCTATAAAAACAATTATAAAACGTTTATTAATAATTCTAACGTTTAGGGAGAACAAAATATGCTAAAAACCACGATACTCCTCTTTACACCATGTTAAAAACCACAATCACAATAGTCCACAGATACCTTCGACCCCCGCCCAGTCCATAAAATTATTTCTTCTTCTTTTCACGATGGACCCAGGCCTTTAGGGGCTGCACCTTTTTGGTGTAACTCCTTCTCTAATCATTTTCATTAAAAAAAAAAGTTTTTCAAGGCCTTTGGGAACAATGAATTAACCCAACTGTCTGTCTGTCTGGGTCCAAAAGTAAAAGTGAAACCTTTTTTAAAACCCCAAGAATGCCATTTTTCTACCTGAGAATAATTAATTTGATTACGAAAAAACCCATCAAAAACAATTTAGTCGAAGATGAGACCGTGACAGATCAAATTGTCAACCCAAAAACTCCCTAACCCGTGAATTTTATCAAAATTGGTAGACAAAGAGAAACAAAGAGGTTGTCCTCTGCTTGATGCAAATAAACATACACACATATATATCGAGATGATATATCTGTATATATATTATTTATTTGTTTGAGACTATAGTTTCGAAGACTTGGTCTTCATCATCAGTCTTTCTTCAATTATAAATGTTTTTCATGGAGTCAATATCATATGGATATTGACTCCGCGAAACATTTATAATTGGAAAAAATGATGAAGACCAAGTCTTCGAAACTATAGTCTCGGACAAATGAATAATATATATACAGATATATCATTCTCGATATATATGTGTGTATGTTTGTTTGCATCAAGCAGAGGACAACCTCTTTGTTTCTCTTTGTGAATCAACAACTCTGCTACTCTCGGCAAAACAAAAACTTTTCAATTAAAATTGGTAGAGCCGTTTTCAAAATAGAACTAAGATACAAACAAACAAATAAATATATAAACAAACAATTTTTGCTCGTTTAATAAGAGTAGATTTAACAATTTTAATCTTAATCGAAACTATTATTAAAATATTTGTTTTGAAAATGTTTTAAATGGGTGATAATTATATTGTGTTTTGTTTTCTATCGAGGAAATACATCTTTGAAATCTAAACAAGAATTAGTATTTATAATAGCTTTTGGGAAACAAACCAAAATTTATTTCTTCTGTTCATTTCAAAATTCTATAAATTTTCAAATAGCATCTCTGATTCTGGTTTCAGCTATGACATAATTTTCAAACTAAACTTCCTATTTAATTTTTTAAACTAAACTATCATTAATATTAAAAATTTTATACCCCCCTTCAGTGGTATTGGAGAAAGCGTATAATTTTTCTAGATATCATTCCCCTTTTTTTCCCGGCCGAGAATACAAGCAGCATTTCTCATATATAGATCTTTCTTTTGACCTTTTTCGATATTTCTATTATGCAATTTACCGTGACCGAATCCAATCTAAACTTTATTATTATATACAACGTAAATGTTTGTTGTTTTTTTATTAATTTTTTTTATTAACGAAAACCTCCGAATTTGTTCTTATATTTTTATTACTAATCATCTAATATTCTCTAATAGACATTCTATTTATTAAAGTAACTCTTAAGATAGTTGTTTCGCCAAATGCGTTTTCTTAGGATTTTATTGAAATTTAGACAGATTATTATTAAAATAATTCTGCATCGATTGGTGGCAAAACGAAATTTATGAACAATACTGTTTTGGAGATATTAAATTTCAAAAATCGAGTTTTTCAGACTCTTATATATTGCACTATACGGGATATCGGAAAATTTACATACATATTTAATTATAATTAAGAAAAACTTCTTACCATTTTTATAAAAAAACTAAACCAACATTAAACAATAACTAATACATATTTTAAGAAAATTCATAGTTACAACACAGTTTCTGAGATAATAAGGAATAAATAATGAAAAATATATAAAAAAAAAAATTTACAGTAAAAACAATTTGGCAACAGCGCATTTATTTAACCAGCGAAAGATGTATAAAGCGCGCATGCACTAGAATAAAATTCCACCGAGTGTGAGGAGGTTAGTTAGTCTGTACGTTACCAAATTTTGTGGACGAGCTAGCTCAAAAACTAGTCTGAATATCGAAACCAAATTTCACACGTAGTTTTGGACCATTGAGATTAAGAGCTGATTAGATTTTGGTGCATATCGACCCAAAATTAATGGGGGTCGAGAGGGTGTTAAAAATAAAAAATCTAGGTCGTTTGGGCAAACTCAACCAAATTTTGTATACATAATCAGTGGACCCCCAGAAGTCTAAAAATGCAAAATCTAACCGCCCGAAATGGGGAGGGGGTCAAAAAATAAAAATCTTGGCCATTTACCAAACTCAACCAAATTTTCTATACATAATCAATCTGCCCCTAGGAGTCTAAAAATGCAAAAACTAACCTCCCCCCTACATGATTATAAATAATTTGATTAAATATTAATGTAAGTGAGGGGCCAGGTTGTATGGTAAAGTCAAGTGGATGGGCACATCAGAACATGTCAGCTTTTTTCTTGATATATTTCTTTGTAGTAATAATTTTCGATAGTTGTTCAGTTGTTAATTTTCGCTCAGGCACTTGAACACAGTCGTCGTTGTCTAATAAGGCCCTTCTTCTTCTATGTTTATAACTGTTTCCTTATCTAGGCCCGAGCATAGGTAGGTACATAAACATACAACCGGAACCCCTCAGAAAAATTGAAATATTTATATCGCGAATCGCATAACTTTAAAACTACATAAAAATAAACCACAGAAAAAGAGAGACTTTATAAAGGGAAAAAATCTATTATTTATGTATTACAAATTTTATTTAGAACTAGCTTCAAGGCCCCCACGTGGCTGCTTTATTGATCGTTTATTAGTTACAGAGAATAAATGTAATTGTTTTATTATAAAGTCTTAAATAGATATAATTTGAGATTCTATTTAACTGCAATATTCACTCATAACAAATAAGATGAAACAAATATTTAAAATGTATTAAAAATCCACTTATTATCATTAAGGGGAAAATAAAAAAAAAAAAAAGTTATATTATATGTAGGTATTATTATAGATAAGAAGACTTGAAAATTACAATTATTATTTATTTTGCTAGACACAAAAGTATATACAATCTATTTATAAAAATTCTCTTATTCTCAAGATTGAGTTGTTTATCATAAAAGAATTTAGTCTTATTGATTTTAAGTCGATTCTTCCACGTTTTCAGTAGAGCTTGCCATTAATAGTCAAAACATCAAAAATGGAATGCAATAAGGTTATTCCTCTAATATTAGATAAGAATCGATCGTTATTTTTTATTTTAAGTCGATTACTCCATGTCTTCAGCAATGGTTACCAATAATAATCGAAGTGGGAAAAGGATACCAAAGGTCGACATTTATATAAGATTAAACCTACGGTGTCCCTATTACCATGGTTTAAAACAGTTAACATTCCACGCAAAGCTATTACATCAATTTCAAGAATGAGGACTGGACACTCATCACTGAAGTTACACCTGCATCGAATTGGAGTGGTGGAGTCCCCATTGTGTAGGTGTGAACTTACCAGTGAGGGGCTCAATCATGTGCTGCTTGAATGTGAGCTAAACAAAAAGTGGACACAATTGCTATACTGTGAAATCAACGAAAGTGTAAAATTCCCAATAAATAGTGATTATCTTTTGTCCTTGTGTGAGTGCAGTGAAAAAGTTGTGATGGCTCTTCAGAGATTTGTATTAAGGGCTAGTGTAAATATTTAAAATTATAAAATAATACAAAGAATGTGATTGGCTAAATGGTTCTGACCAAAAGCCAGGAAGGGGGAAAAAAACCTCCCTTTAAAAAAAAAAAAAAAAAAAATCGAAGTGGTCAAAAATCTAATGTAGAATTATTATTCCTCAAGTATTAGAGAATCGATTGCTATTTTTGATTTTAAGTCGATTCCTCCATGTCTTCACCAATGGCTACCAATAAAAACCGAAACGTCAAAAATCGAATGTAGAGTGGTTGGTTATTCCTCGACTGTTAAATGAGAATCGATCACTATTTTTGAATTAAAGTCAACATGAACTGCAAATTGCAAGTGATATAAAGAAATAAACATATTAATATTTTAAATGAATTTGGATAAAGTTTAGCAACGATCCGTTGCAGTTTATTTTTTTATACAAACAGAGCCGCCAACAATTGTTTTTTTTTTGCTCGTTTAGTTCTTTTATTGTCTGGCAAGCTATGTTGGCTAACCTGATTTTTTTTAGTTTTTCCTGAATTTTCCAATTTTCCGGGCAACTTTTCTAATTTTTTTTTACGTATTAACCTGAATTGGAGTATTACGAACATTAAAAAAAAATTTTTTTTGGCTTTTCGGCCTTTCTAGCCATAAGCCTAATTACGATACTAGTTATATTTTTTTTAAATTTGTCTCTACCCCCGAAGGTCAGATTTTAGCTGGATGCCTCGAGTCGGATTCGAGCCCGGGTCCCCTGGTTCGCTGTCACGCTAGCGCCTAGCCTATCTGACCCCCCTCCCAAAAGTTAATTAAATACAATTGTTGCCATATTTTGTTGTATTGTAAAGTAAAAAAAAAAAAAAAAAAACTGACGTGTTCTGATGTGGCCATCCACTTGACTTTACCATACCACCTGGCCCCTAAAATTATTTATAATCATGTAGGGGGGAGGCACTTCTGGTGTCCCACTGATTATGTATACAAAATTTGGTTGAGTTTGATAAATGGCCAAGATTTTCCTTTTTTTGACCCTACACCCCCTCCCCCATTTTGGGCCGTTAGTTTTTGCATTTTTAGAATTCTGGGGGGTGCACTGATTATGTATACAAAATTTGGTTGAGTTTGCTCAAATGGTCTAGATTTTTAATTATTAACCCCCCCCCCCCCTAATTTTGGGTCAATGTGCACCAAAATCTAATCAGCTTTTAATCTCAGTGGACCAAAACTACGTGTGGAATTTGGTTTCGATATTCACACTAGTTTTTGAGCTAGCTCGTCCACAAAAATTTGGTAACGCACAAACTAACTATCAGACATTTTGATAAAACAATTATTATCTCGAAAAATATAATTTTTTCGATGTTTACTTATTAGGACTTTTTTGTAGATCGAAATGCCCTGGTTTCGCCCAATTTTTTAAATCAAAATAATTTCAGCCGTTTTTGAGATATTTCGAAAAAAAAGAAAGAAAAAAAAACACTTTTTTCATGCATACCCTGTATGGTAAAGTAAAAAATAAGCTAATAAGTAGTAACTGAAAAAGTGATTACATATTTCAATCTCAAATCAATAATAACTTTATATTAAACTTAAAAAAAAGTAATTATTTTTACAAATTACTATTAATACTAGTACTTTTGCATTAATAATCTTAATTTTGAGAGTTTGAAAGCTTGCAAATCAAAACCTGTAATCTCGAATTAGTATTTACGTTTAATCCTTAGCTTATAAAGTACCTACTATAATTTATAATTCTTATACATATTTGGAAGTACTTTGATACCACTCATTTATTCTAGATTCGTTTTGAACCAAATCCAAAATTTGCTTAAAAGCAAGCAAGCAGACAGGCAGGCAGGCTGTCCATGGAGGGTGTCAATAGGGTTTCTTGGTTCGTTAGGGCCAATGGCAGGGCGCCACGTCCCTAGGATTTCAATCCATGAGTCATCCTTGGGAAAGCAGTCTGTGTTTTCTATTTATTTAAAATCGATCAAAATCTAATGGAATTAACACGTGACTGGGAGCTAGCTATCAAATAACAAACATACGCTTATCTAATCATTCTATAATCCAAAACTAATAGAACTTGGCAACACAATTTTCGCATAATAAATTTATAAATTCATTACAACTACTTGAAAATATAACACACAGATTTCTTCGCAAACGAATGAATACACGATGTTGGCACTTAACTTTTGTATTAATTAACAACAAAAATATTTGTTTTTAATTTACTCAACACTGGATCTAACTCTCTTCCAGTCTCCATCTTTCCCAGCACTTATAACCTTCAAACCTTCAAAACCAGAGTGCATAAACACCTACGTCTCCACCCTCTCACTTAATCAACTTTTTCTTTTCTTCGGTAATGCAAGGGTCTTTCGAGATACATAGGGGCTGCTTCTTTACTGTTGCACCCCTTCTTGCATTCGATTGCATAAAAAAAATAAGGAGTCTAATACAAAGTCTTTGGGCAAATTGAAACTTTCAACTATTCCTTCATTTGTTGGAGTAAGTAGAAAAAATAAGCTGATGTGTTCTGATGTGGCCATCTACTTGACTTTACCATACAACCTGGTCCCTAAAATTATTTATAATCATGTAGGGTAGGGGGCTTAGTTTTTGCATTTTTATACTTCTGGTGTCCCACTGATTATGTATACAAAATTTGGTTGAGTTTGGTACATGGCCAAGATTTTCATTTTTGAACCCCATTTTGGGCGGTTTTTAGACTTCTGTGGGTCCACTGATTATGTATACAAAATTTGGTTGAGTTTGCTCAAATGGCCTAGATTTTTAATTTTTAACCCCCCTCCACCCCCCTTAATTTTGGATCGATATGCACCGAAATCTAATCAGCTCTTAATCTCAATGGACCAAAACTATGTCTGAAATTTGATTTCGATATTCACACTAGTTTATGAGCTAGCTCGTCCACAAAAATTTGGTAACTCACAGACAACCAGACTAACTAACAGACATTTTGACAAAACAATTATTATCTCGAAAAATATAATTTTTTCGATGTTCACTTTTTAGGGCTTTTTTGTAGAGCGAAATGCCATGGTGTCGCTCAATTTTTTTAATCAAAATTGTTTCACCCGTTTTTTAAATATTTCGAAAAAAAAGGAAAAAAAAACACTTTTTTCATGCACGATTATAATACTTGACCATACCCTGTATGGTAAAGTAAAAAACTTGATTGTCCTCCAAAAATTCTGAAATCAAAATTTGATTTCGATTTTTTTAAAGGAACGTAAGCTAAATCATAAAATCTACAAACTAACATACGGACATCTTTTTCAATAGGCTGGGATGATGAAAAACGTCTAAGTCAGTCTGGATCTCGAATTCGATTACAAAACTTTAATTTTCTCTCCTGATTATATGTATATTGTATGTAATTAATTTGTGAAAATACACTCATAATCACAAAGACATTATTCCCAAATAAAATATTTTTATTTACAAATTTAAAGAAAAATAACACAGGTCGACAAAAATTTTATTTTTCCTTGTCCTAATATTTATTTCATGATTTTTCTATTCAGTGTGCATCAAAATAAAGGAAAAATACCTATATTCCATATAAAGTTTGCTTTCGTAGTGGTTATAATAATAATAATTAACGACGAAAAAGGCCATTTTGACCTATTTTCTATTCCCATTAGATATTAAACAGCAATATTTGAAATCAAAATATTTTATTGGTGTAATACCAAACAGCTTCCTCTTTGATTTTCAAATTACTACTTGTTTTTAGCTTAATTAGAACTCAAGTTATAACTAAAAAAAAACTAAAACTACGTGATTATAAAGGACAATAAACATAGATAAAAACATATGGTCTTAGTTTCTTATTGATAACTCGGGTTATAATTGAGCTAAAAACAAGTTGTAATTTGAAAATCAAAGAGGAGGCTGTTTTCTATTACGTCAACAAAATATTGTGATTTCAAATATTGCTGTTTTTTTTTTTTTAATGCAATCGAATGCAAGAAGGGGTGCACCAGTAAAGATGCAGCTCATGCACTCCGGTTTTGAAGGTTTGAAGATTATAAATGCTGGGAAAGATGGTGGCTGGGAGAGAGTTCCACTTCCTTGAAGTCATGAGGATGGATATATGTATTCGCGAATGAAGTGGTCCGGCACTTTTCCAATTTGACCGCGAAAGAGTGTTGGGAGTCGGTAAAACGCGTGCTACGTGCAAAGCATGCTTTGGGGGGAATTATTGATTTTATCTCATCAGAGCACCTGCCGTGATAGTATCTATAGAAAAGGGAAAGGGCAGAGACATTTCTTCGATGAGCCAGCAAGTCGAGGGAGTCGGTGAGGGTAGAATCGTGTTTAATATCTAATGGGACTCGAAAATAGGTCAAAATGGCCTTTTTCGTCATTTTGACCAATAGTATCTCAAAACTCTGACCTGTTGTAAAAAATCGAGAAATTGCATGAAAATCAGCGTATCAAACTCTACTTGAATGCATAGTTAGGTTTACGGGTACAAATTTTTGTCGACCTGTGTAATAGAACTTGAGGATTTCGTTTGCGATATTAGTCAGATGTGATTTGATTGCATTTCATTGATGATCAATTTCAACATTATTTGTAACGTTTTCTTCCAAATTCCTATTCATTATGTATGTTTTCGAAAAGTTGCTGAGCTTCTGTCTTTTTTAATATAGTATGTCCCATTTTTTAATTAGTTTCTTAAATTTTAAATGGCCTTAAATAAATAAATTGTATTAAATAGAATAGTATATAGTTTATCAAAGGATTTTAACTAGATAAATTTCATGTTCCTTTCCTTTTATTTTTTATAATGCGTATTATTTCTTCAATGCGGAAATGATGTCAACCTTTGCAAATGTACACCCTCCCTGCTCGTCTCATAATACTGATAAATTAAATTATACTAGTATTATCTAGTGAGTTAGAGCTTGATAATAATTTGTAATTGCTGTATCAGCCTGTGAGCAAAAGGCGTCTCGCATTTGAAATAGCACTCCCATCCATCAATTGATTTTGTCCTTATCTCATTCCATTTAACAACTTGACCTAAATGCTTGTTATATCATATTTTAACGCGTTTTTAAATTAAATATATGACGAACCTGGTCTATTCCTACGCTTGAGAGAGAGAGAAAACTATTGCCCGGTAGGGCCTGTATAGCTTCGCCTGCTTGCTAAGGGCCGGTTGTATGTAGCAAAGTAAATGCTTTTTACCACTAACACGGGGTAGATGGTAAATGGAGGGAGTGGGATGGCCAATTAGATGCCAGGCACTGTCATCTGATTGGCCATTCCAATACCATCTACCTTGTGTTAGTGGTAAAAAGCATTTACTTTGCGACATACAACCGGCCCTAAGAGAGCCAGCCCATAATAGAATTCCTTCAATTTTATCTTTCAACCCCTTCAAAATGGTGGGCAGGGTCAAAAATTAAAATTCTATCCCTTTGGATCAAAGGTTAGAAATGCAAAAATTAACCACCCAAAATGGGGGAAGTGGTCAAAAATGAAAATTCTAGCCTTTTGGACCAACGGGCTTCCTCATAGCTTACAAAAAGAAGAGAAATCCAAACCAAAACATTCTGTGCAAAAACCGGCCAAGTTCGAAAAAGTAGTGAAATCTAGTGTGCTGCCAAGTTAAATTCGCCAAGAATAATTAAGAAAAATAGTAGATCTCTCAACTTAATTATTCTTTGAAGGAGACAATAAAAGAGTCTGTTTTCTGCTGGAATTATAAATTTTATTTATTTATAATATAATATAATTAATTATTCTTGGCGAATTTAACTTGGCTGCACACTAGATTTCAGGCCCCCTGAAGGCTAGGAATGCAAAAATTAACCAAAATGGGGGGAAGTGGTCAAAAATGAAAATTCTAGCCCTTTGGACCAACGGGCTTCCTCATAGATTACAAAAAGAAGAGAAATCCAAACCAAAACATTCTGTGCAAAAACCGGCCAAGTTCGAAAAAGTAGTGAAATCTAGTGTGCTGCCAAGTTAAATTCGCCAAGAATAATTAAGAAAAATAGTAGATCTCTCAACTTAATTATTCTTTGAAGGAGACAATAAAAGAGTCTGTTTTCTGCTGGAATTATAAATTTTATTTATTTATAATATAATATAATTAATTATTCTTGGCGAATTTAACTTGGCTGCACACTAGATTTCAGGCCCCCTGAAGGCTAGGAATGCAAAAATTAACCAAAATGGGGGGAAGTGGTCAAAAATGAAAATTCTAGCCTTTTGGACCAACGGGCTTCCTCATAGATTACAAAAAGAAGAGAAATCCAAACCAAAACATTCTGTGCAAAAACCGGCCAAGTTCGAAAAAGTAGTGAAATCTAGTGTGCTGCCAAGTTAAATTCGCCAAGAATAATTAAGAAAAATAGTAGATCTCTCAACTTAATTATTCTTTGAAGGGAACAATAAAAGAGTCTATCTTCTGCTGGAATTATAAATTTTATTTATTTATAATATAATATAATTAATTATTCTTGGCGAATTTAACTTGGCTGCACACTAGATTTCAGGCCCCCTGAAGGCTAGGAATGCAAAAATTAACCAAAATGGGGGGAAGTGGTCAAAAATGAAAATTCTAGCCCTTTGGACCAACGGGCTTCCTCATAGATTACAAAAAGAAGAGAAATCCAAACCAAAACATTCTGTGCAAAAACCGGCCAAGTTCGAAAAAGTAGTGAAATCTAGTGTGCTGCCAAGTTAAATTCGCCAAGAATAATTAAGAAAAATAGTAGATCTCTCAACTTAATTATTCTTTGAAGGAGACAATAAAAGAGTCTGTCTTCTGCTGGAATTATAAATTTTATTTATTTATAATATAATATAATTAATTATTCTTGGCGAATTTAACTTGGCTGCACACTGGATTTCACTACTTTTTCGAACTTGGTCTGTTTTTGCACATAATGTTTTGGTTGGGTTAGAAACAAATCGAACAAACGAATTCGGTTATCACTATCTCTGTCATTTCTAAAGAATGAATCTCGCTTCCATCTTATCTTTTTTACAAACTTAAATTAATCTTAACCAACCCCTGAAATTGCCCTCCTTTCTTTCTACTAAGAGAGAATTAACCCTGAGTTAATAAAGGTAAATTGTCTTATATCTTTATCATAAAAACGAAAATGAAAAAAAAAGTGCTCAATGAGTTGAAAGGGAGTCTTAGAAGCTATAGCGCAATATATTGCATTGGTTAGAGATCATATTTCTCCCCAAAAAGCAACCTTTCAAAAATTGAACACACATTATCACATTGAAAAGGGTAACGGATAACTACCACAATGAAGAATTTACCTGGATATTCCAATGCATTGTAAATAGAGAGTATACTCTCCTGCTGCCCTTATCCATTTTGTTTGCATTTAAAATAAACTGACGTGTTTTGATGTGGCCATCCACTTGACTTTACCATACACCCTGGCCCCTCACTTATATTTAATAAAATTATTTATAATTAATCATGTAGGGGAGTGGGGTTAGTTTTTGCATTTTTAATCTCCTGGGGGCTCACTGATTATGTATAGTATACAAAATTTGGTTGAGTTTGGTACAAGGCCCTATATTTTCATTTTTTTGACCCTAAACCCCCCCCCCCCCCATTTTAGGCCGTTAGTTTTTGCATTTTTGGAATTTTGAGGTCCCACTGATTGTGTATACAAAGTTTGGTTGAGTTTGCTAAATGTCCAAGATTTTTATTTTTTGACACCCCCCCCCCCATTTTAGGCCGTTAGTTTTTGCATTTTTAGACTTTTGGGGTCCGAGTGATTATGTATACAAAATTTGGTTGAGTTTGCTAAATGTCCAAGATTTTTATTTTTTGACACCCCCCCCCCCATTTTAGGCCGTTAGTTTTTGCATTTTTAGACTTCTGGGGTGCACAAATGTATACAAAATTTGGTTGAGTTTGCTCAAATGGTCTAGATTTTTAATTATTAACCCCCCCCCTAATTTTGGGTCAACGTGCACCAAAATCTAATCAGCTCTTAATCTCAATGGACCAAAACTACGTGTGAAATTTGGTTTCGATATTCACACTAGTTTTTGAGCTAACTCGTCCACAAAAATATGGTAACGCACAGACTAACTAACAGACATTTTAACAAAACAATTATTATCTCGAAAAATATAATTTTTTCAATGTTCACTTATTAGGGCTTTTTTGTAGACCTAAATGCCATGGTTTCGCTAAATTTTTTTTAATCAAAATAGTTTCAGCTGTTTTTGAGATATTTCGAAAAAAAAGAAGGCAAAAAACAACTTTTTTCATGCACGATTACAATACTTGACCATACCCTGTATGGTAAAGTAAAAATCTAAAAGTTGGCCAATAATTATATTTTATTTGATTAAAAAGGACTCTTATACCCTTTACTCACTAATTTCTCTCTTTCGTTCTTTCTCTTTAAAGACTTACTTGTTTTGATAGAATTTGAGTTGACCTGCGTTTGAAATCCAATCATTATCTTTATAGACATAAGATGTAAGTGTTTTTCCAAATTTTATCTTGTTATCTGGAGCAAGAAAGCTTTGTGAAGCAGCCAATAAGGGACTGTCTTTATTGCTCGATCCAAACTGCTCAATTTATATGTCCATTTGTATTAAATTAACTCTGAAATGACTATAGCAAACACATCAACTTGCCTTTTACAGAAAGATCTTTAAATTAATATTAACACATTAAATTAAATAAAACAACATTAAACAATTGATAGCTTTTATTTAAACATCCTTTATTTTTAATCTACTAATTATCTTTAGTCCCAGAGGTGGAAATTGTACCATATTGTCACCCTATCAT
Source organism: Forficula auricularia (assembly GCA_024734495.1). Classification (NCBI taxonomy): domain Eukaryota; kingdom Metazoa; phylum Arthropoda; class Insecta; order Dermaptera; family Forficulidae; genus Forficula; species Forficula auricularia. The sequence goes on from JALMQS010000902.1 coordinate 167,454, forward strand.
CAACTGTCGTTATCATATAGCTAGCAAAAAGATGGTTCATAACAACGGACGAATTACAATTATGGAATGCATTTTATTGGTAAACTTAGGGACCTCCTTTTTTTAACCAACTTCAAAAAAGGAGGAGGTTCTCAATTCGACTAATTTTTTTTTGTGTCTATGTTACCTGATATCTTTGCTAATTGTGAACCGATTTTGATGATTTTTTTGCATCGGGTTCAGTCTAGTCCCGTTTTCTTTTCATTGGTATTGGACCTTTTTTTTTGTTTAGGCATAAATTCTTTGTTTTTGAACCGATTTCGATGATTCTTTTTATATTTGAAAGAGGGTACCTTAGGGGTAGTCCCATATTAATTTGGCCAAATTCTGATGATATGATCAATGACCAATTAACGCAAATATCCAATTCTTATGAGCAAATAATCGAAATTATAATAAATAAAATCTTTTATAAAAAAAAATCAATTTTAAAACGTTCAATTAAAACCCGCAAATGTTTCTAGAGAATTTCTATATTTATGAATTTAATTTTATTATCATTTTCTGATTCATTCGCCCGACCCTTTCTCTTACGAGATGCATGCAAGATATTATAATAAGTCAAAAAAATATAACCGACTTCAAAAAAATTAAATGCAACAAATAAAATAAAAATCTTGGCCATGTACCAAACTCAACCAAATTTTGTATACATAATCAGTGGGACCCCAGAAGTCTAAAAATGCAAAAACTAACCCCCTCCCTGCATGATTATAAATAAGTTTGTTAAATATTAAATATAAGTGGGGGGCCAGGTTGTATGGTAAAGTCAAGTCGATGGCCACATCAGAACACGTCAGTTTATTTTTTTTTAATTTCCCGACTTTCAACCAATAACTGCTAATTGTATAAAAACACCACCCCTGTTCATAATTTTTGTAGTGATGTTTTTGTAATTTTTGGTCCACCCTAATTGTTCCTCAATCTTAACAAAATTAACGAAGCATTTTGTTCCCTCAACATATTTCCTGGTTCGTTGGCATCCGTTCTAGCTTTCCGTTGATGCGGGTTGCCTACGCTATTATATCAAGGCTTAAAACTTTGTTTTCTTTATGTCATTTTTTTATATTTAACATATATGGTATTTCCCACATAGCTCATCATACTCTAAGCTAAATATTATCAGATTGGGTTTTACCAAGGTATTCTCAGCACTTTATCTAACATTATCGAACTTTTTTTAGTGTTCTCGTATAGAGACGTATACACAAGGTTACGTTTCCTGATATATATTCGCCTATCAGATCAATGTAACCTGGAAACTAAATCATATACAATTTTAAAATTTATAAGTTGAATTAATCCATTTTCCCTAAATATCAAAAATCGCATTAAAATTATAATCCAATGATTCTTTTGGAGAAGGCCGAATTTTATTTGGGATAAAAAAAAAATGAACTTTTTGCTTCAGTTAAAAGTTATATATTAATATTATTTTTAATTCTGATAAAAACAACCCCGTCACTGCACCCCTTCCCCATACCACCTCTGGACCCCCGCCCCGCACCACCCCCGTAGACCATATCCCCGCCACGCCCCCTGGACAACCACGCCCGTACCCCCCCCCCCGCTATGCCCCTTCGAGCCCACCCCCGAACCCCCTACTCCAACCCCGTACCCCACCTTCTGCACCCCACACCCAGTAAATAGATAAGAGAAAGGAAATCTGCGTGTATTTTTCTTAGTTTTTTTTCTATTAATGAATTCTATAATATTTATATTGTTTTATATTTACTCATACACCAATTTGCCCACATTCATTCATATTGATAAACATTATAAAAAAATAAATAGGAAAAAAATAATCGTATAGGATCTGAAATAAAAACATAAAATTAAATAAGATTTGTTTCCAAGTTATATGAAAAAAGCCACTTCAACCACTTTATTTGTAAACACACCTGTTTTGTTATGAATCCACCTGAAATGTTATGATTTAGACACCTGTTAATTAAAAAAAATTCCTAATTTTAATATAATATAACAATATTTGTTATAACCTATTAGTGGGTTTTAAAATTAAAAACCCAATTAATAAATAAAAGATAATTGAAAAAAATGTAAACAAACTTTTTTATTAAGATTTTCATCTATAAATAATTACTTTAATTAAGAAAAGATCAATTAAGATGAAATTTGTCGAGGTCCAGACCTAGCCAGATCGTTTTCTCATCCTCAAAACTTGTTAATAATAGAGTTGGTTTCATCAAAATCGGTAAAGCCGTTTTCAAAATTGATCACATATATAAATATATATACAATTTTTGCTCGTTTAATATGAGTAGATAGATAAGATAATAGTGAATAGGTATTTTGTCTAAAGGTGGAGTTTTGAAAAAATCCACTTAATTTGATCTTCAATCAGCTAAAAATCATTAAATTAGATTTAAATAAAACTTTGTTAATTCTCATCAATTATAATTGATATTATTATAGTTACAGAACTCTCGTTATACGGGGACTAATTGTCATTTTTTTAATCTATGTATATCTAAAACTTAGCAAAAATATATATTTTTTACTTTATCCAATGCGAAGCATGGGGAAAGTATTGTAATCGCTCTCGCGACTTCAAAGGGTCCTCAGGTAAAGACTACGGAACCCATGGACTCAATTAAGGTCACAAATTGAAGTATTCAATTAGATTGAATTTTAGCACGTGACGGTTTTGCCAAAAATTACCTGGAATCTCGTCGAGAGGCCAAAAAGTGCCATTTTTTTTGGAAGTGCGTGGGGATGGATGTATCGTTTTTTTCGTCCACGAATTTTTCCACACCGTTGCACCGATTGAATTGAAATTGAAAACCTACCAGTATTTTAACAAAATGAAGCGCTGATTAGTTTTTGGTACATATCGGTCCACAAACATTAGTACTTTATTTCAGTACTTTTTTAGTTTTTTCTAAATATCTTGAAAATGACTTAACCAATTTTGATGAAATTTAATATCCTAATTAAGTACCTTGGGGACCACAAAAAAGGTTAAATAAAGTTTTTAGTAAAATTATATTTTAAAGTACTTTACTCTAATATTTCAAATGAATTTGGATAAAGTTTAGCAACGATCCGTTGCAGTTTATTTTAGTAAAGTTCGATACAAGCCATTGATATTGAACCCCCTGATTCTGAATGAAGTGACGGCTTTTCTAAGTTGTTTCTTTAGTTGGCACCAGAGAGAGATAAGCCCTTTTTGACCTTTTACGCCATTTCTGCCGGTGACATAGTGGCTGGACTTGACTCCTGTCACTCGTTGGTCTCACATCCTATTCATTCATTCTAAACAGATAGATTGTTCCCATATCACATTCACCTGTCATTTCATTCTATTTATTCAAATTCAGCCAAGACTCACTTACTTTATTATTTATTTAAAAACTCTTGATTTAATCTGATTTAATTTTTATTGATAAACTCCCTAGTTCGAATGTCACTTCTTAAAGGTAGTTCTTTTACAAATGCAAAAATTCAAGAAGTCTTCGAAACTTGGAATATCTATCTATCTACTCTTATTAACCGAGCAAAAAATGTTGTATCCATTTTGCTCTCCTAAAATTATTATTAATTATTATTAATGATAGTTTGTGATCTTGTTTAAAGTATTTTCTTGGAAATTTCTAAACTTTGGAAGTACTTGGAAATATTTGAAAGTACTTGGAAATATTTGGAAGTACTTGGAAATATTTGGAATTACTTGGAAATATTTGGAAGTACTTGGAAATATTTGGAAGTACATGGAATATTTGAAAGTACTTGGAAATATTTGGAATTATTTGAAATATTTGAAAGTACTTGGAAATATTTGGAAGTACTTGGAAATATTTGAAATTACTTGGAAATATTTGGAAGTACATGTGAATATTTGAAAGTACTTGGAAATATTTGGAATTATTTGGAAATATTTGAAATTACTTGGAAATATTTGGAAGTACATGTGAATATTTGAAAGTACTTGGAAATATTTGAAATTACTTGGAAATATTTGGAAGTACTTGGAAATATTTGAAATTACTTGGAAATATTTGGAAGTACTTGGAAATATTTGAAATTACTTGGAAATATTTGGAAGTACTTGGAAATATTTGAAAGTACTTGGAAATATTTGGAATTACTTGGAAATATTTGGAAGTACTTGGAAATATTTGGAAGTACTTGGAAATATTTGGAATTACTTGGAAATATTTGAAATTACTTGGAAATATTTGGAAGTACTTGGAAATATTTGGAATTACTTGGAAATATTTGAAATTACTTGGAAATATTTGGAAGTACATGTGAATATTTGGAAGTACTTGGAAATATTTGAAATTACTTGGAAATATTTGGAAGTACATGTGAATATTTGGAATTATTTGGAAATATTTGAAATTACTTGGAAATATTTGGAAGTACATGTGAATATTTGGAATTATTTGGAAATATTTGAAATTACTTGGAAATATTTGGAAGTACATGTGAATATTTGAAAGTACTTGGAAATATTTGGAAGTACTTGGAAATATTTGAAATTACTTGGAAATATTTGGAAGTACATGTGAATATTTGAAAGTACTTGGAAATATTTGGAATTATTTGGAAATATTTTAAAGTACTTGGAAATATTTGGAATTACTTGGAAATATTTGAAAGTACTTGGAAATAGTGGAAGTAGGTGTACAGCATATTAGGTCGTGTTTCACCCCTCGGTTCTAAATAAGTATTGAAGGTATACTAGTATATGTACTAAAAAAAATTAGCAACGCTGCTGTTTTTATCAATAGTGTCTTAAAATATTAAAAAATTAAAAACTAGTATATTAAATAGTATATGAGCTATATTTAACAAACTAAATTAAAAAATACTAGTTTTCTAATTAATATATTAAAGAATCTATCTACTCTTATTAAACGAGCAAAAATTGTATATTTATATATATATTTGTATCATGGTTCTATTTTGAAAACGGCTTTACCGATTTTGATGAAACCAACTCTATTAACAAGTATTGAGGATGAGAAAGCGATCTGGCTAGGTCTGGACCTCGACAAATTTAATGTTAATTGATCTTTTTCTTAATTAAAGTAATTATTTATAGATAAAAATCTCAATTAAAAAAGTTTGTTTACATTTTTTCAATTATCTTTTATTTATTAATTGATTTTTTTAATGTTAAGGTCCACTAATAGGTTATAGCAAATATAAATATATTATATTAAAATTATGAATTTCTTGTGTTGGATTGATAGAATGGATGAATAATGGAATTATAAATTATCGGAAAAGAGGTTTTTTTATTTAATTAGTATTTTTCCTCTTATTAAAAACAAGGACTAAAAAGATGATCAAGGACAGTCGATGGTGGAGAAGTAATCTCCGAAGTCGAAGCTCAAATGCAATGTAGGTATACATAAATTCATGTAAAATAATTGGTTTAATAAAATAAAAAAAAATGTGTTGAGGAATTGGAGGAAAATATGGAATTGGAATAATTATCGGAAAAGAGGTTTTTTCTTTAATTAGTTTTTTCCTCTTATTAAAAACAAGGACTAAAAGATGATCAAGGATTCGATTGTGGAGAAGTAATCTCCGGAGTCGAAGCTCAAAAACAAGGTATGCATAAATTCATGTAAAATAAATGGTTTAATAAAATTTATATATAAAAAAAAAATTTGTTTGTTTTTAATTAACAGCTGTGCTAGGGGGGTCGGTAGGCTAGGCGGTAGCGTGACAGCGAGCTAACCAGGGGACCCGGGTTCGAATCCGACTCGAGGCAGCCAGCTAAAATCTGACCCCCGGGGGTAGAGACAAATTTTAAAAATATAGCTAGTATCGTAATTAGGCTTATGGCTAGAAAGGCCAAAAAGCCAAAAAAAAAAAAAAAAAAATAACAGGTGTCTAAATCATAACATTACAGGTGTGTTTACAAATAAAGTGGTTGAAGTGGCTTTTTTTCATTATTATTTTCCTATTTATTTTTTATAATGTTTATCAATATGAACGAATGTGGGCAAATTGGTCTAGGAGTAAACAAATATACACATAATATGTAGACCATTAGAAAGCTAGAAATGCAAAAACTGGGTGCGGGGTGGATGTAGGAGGTGGGGTACAGTTGTGGGGGTCGGGGTGGGGGCGGTGGGGATGCAGTGGTGGGTGCGATGTCCGTGTTTTCGGGTGGGGGTCCAGGGGGCGTGTATTATATATATTTGTATTTTTTTAATTTGGTTACCGTGCATCGCTCGGTGGCTCCAGGTACTATAAAGATATCCTTTAGTAATAACTCCATGTCCCAACGTGTGCCCTATCATTTAAGCTCTTTTCAAAATTTTTCTACTGCAGGTGTACTCTTGTCTCAATTTTTTTCAACAACTTTCTTGCTAGTAATTTTATCATCCCCAGTTAACATTCTCTAGTACCACAAAAGCTTTAAATTCGTATTTTTTATATTATTAGATCATAATAAATCTTATCGAATTGCTTAGAATATTACCATTTCTGCTTGGTTTGTGAATATTGAATTTTTTTCTAATATAATATTTATTACTATAAAAAGATCATTCTTGCGGGGGGGGTTTAACTGATAATATTTTAATTTTATTTTCAATTATTCATATTTTAGTATTAGTCAACTTGATTATTCAAATTTTAAATTGAACCATTAATAATGTTCCGGTCGATCGGTGCTGCGCTCTAGCGGCTTCATACTAAATAACAATATTTCATAAAATAATTAGACATTTATCTTATGTTTTATTAATTCATTAAACATCTTTTTCTGTTTAATCATATTTGTCTTTACTAAAATAATATTTGAGGTAAATGGATTCTTAATTTTCAAAATTTTAATATTTTTAATTGTTACTTGATTTCGAAAGTTAATTTCATATAACATTTATTAAGGAACATAATATTTATTCAAATTTTAAACCAAGTTTAATGATAGACTTATTTCCAAAAATAAGTTGTCATTGTCAAAGGATTAATATTCATAAACTAGGGGTGAACCGCGACCTAATATCGTGTACACCTACTTCCACTTCCACTTTTATTTCCAACTAGAAGATAATAGATGAAGGGGCATTATCTAATAAATTCCAAAATAATTTCACATAATTCCAAAGAGGTGCAGACCCGAGGGGTGAACCGCGGCCTAAAATCGTGTACACCTACTTCCATTTCCACTTTCATTTCTAAGTAGAAGACAATAGATTATCTAATGAATTCCAAAGTAATTCCAAAGACGGTGTAGGGGGGTCAGATAGGCTAGTCGGTAGCGTATCATCCTGCTAACCAAGTGGACCCGGGTTCGAATCCGACTCGAGGCATTCGGCTAAAATCTGACCCCCGGGGTAGAGACAAAATTTAAAAAATATATAGTATCGTAAAATGGCTTATGGTTAAAAAGGCCGAAAAGCCAAAAAAAAAAAAAAGACGGTGTACACCTAATTCCAATCGCGGTTCACCACTCGGCCATAAATCAATTAAAAATTTTATTTTTAAATATAATTCTTTAGAACTGAGCGAAAGAAATACTTTGTTATGTACATACAGCATACACTTGAAAAACAAATTACCTACTCATAATTTTTTTTTGTTTATTGTTAGGTGGATTATCTCAAAAATTATTTTGAGTTATACATCCATTTTGAAAAAAATATAAATTAATCAAATAATCCGGATGTCTTTCCAAGGAATGTTAGATATAATTAGATGTTATCTATCTGTTAGAATTGATATTATCAGCACGGTCTTTGTAAAAATAAGCAAATTTTTATTTAATTATTTGATTAAATAAATTATATTATCAGTCGTACAACCCCATTAATTTTTCTCTTATTATATCTTTGCTAATTGTGAGCCGATTTTGATGATTTTTTTTGCATCGGGTTCAGTCTAGTCCCGTTTTCTTTTCATTGGTATTGGACCTTTATATATATATATATATATATTAGATATAATTATAAAAATGGACTTGATTCAGATAGGTAATTTACTTTTTCAAATGCAAGTTTTTAATTTTAATTTTAAAAATACTCGAGTTTGGTGTATTTGAAATTCCAAATATCCTACTTGTGACTATATTTTCAATTCGTAAATCTCTAATAAATAAATGTAAGCTTTTAAATGATAATCTTTATTTATTTTTTTAAATATTGTTATCTTTTCAACATTTATCCATATTTTTTACTTTCCCATACAGGGTATGGTCAAGTATTGTAATCGTGCAAAAAAAGTGGTTTTTTTCCTTCTTTTTTTCGAAATATCTCAAAAACGGCTGAAACTATTTTGATTGAAAAAATTGGTCGATACCATGGCATTTTGCTCTACAAAAAAGCCCTAATAAGTAAACATCGAAAAAATTATATTTTTCGAGATAATAATTGTTTTGTCAAAATCTCTGTAAGTTAGTCTGGTTGTTTGTTAGTCTGTGCGTTACCAAATTTTTGTGGACGAGCTAGCTTAAAAACTAGTCTGAATATCGAAACCAAATTTCACAGGTAGTTTTGGTCCATTGAGATTAAGAGCTGATTAGATTTTGGTGCATATTGACCCAAAGGGGGGGGGGGGGGTTAAAAATTAAAAACCTAGGTCATTTGAGCAAACTCAACCAAATTTTGTATACATATCAGTGGGACCACAGAAGTCTAAAATTGCAAAAACTAACCGCACAAAATGGGGGGAGGGGGGGGGGGGCAAAAAATGAAAATCTTGCCCATTTACCAAACTCAACCAAATTTTCTATTTATAATCAGTGATACCCTAGTAGTATAAAAATGCAAAAACTAACCCTCTCCCCTACATGATTATAAATAATTTTAGGGGCCAGGTCGTATGGTAAAGTCAAGTGGTTGGCCACATCAGAACACGTCAGCTTATTTTTTTAACCGACTTCAAAAAAGGAGGAGGTTCTCTATTCGACTGAATTTTTTTTTTTTTTTTTTTTTTTTTTGTGCCTATGTTACCTCATATCTCCGCCAATTGTCAACCGATTTTGAAAATTTTTTTGCATTGGGTCCAGTCTAGCTTCCGATTGGTCCCATTTTTTTTTTTTCGTTTTTTTTTCATAGGTATTAGACCTTTTTTATTAGGTTTGTTTAGACCTAACCTCTTTGTTTATGAACCGATTTCGATGGTTCTTTTTTTATCCGAAAGGGGGTGTCTTAGGGATGGTGTCATATTAATTTGGTCAAGTTCTGATGATATGATCACTATTAATAACATCACTAAAAAGAGAAAAATAAAAATAATTTTTAAGAAAAAATAAAAAACCGACTTCAAAAAATTAAATGCAACAAATAAAATACACTAAAAGGTATAAAATTATTACTATCTTATTTAGTTACAACTAAACGACGAAATATTAACATGAAATTACTTTTTGAAGTTGGGGCCAAACATATACCTTTTATGAATCACACTCGACGGATCTTACTTAGTACGCTCGCTTATAGGTATAGTTTGTTTGGTACCGACATCAAAAAGTGATTTCATGTTAATGTTTCCTCGTTTAGTTGTAACTAAATAAGATAATAATTATTTTATACCTTTTAGTGTATTTTATTTGTTGCATTTAATTTTTTGAAGTCGCTTTTTATTTTTTTCTTAAAAATTATTTTTTTTCATTCAAGTTTCGTTTCTACTTTTATTTTGACATATAAGTATTTAAGTAAAGTTATTTTGTTTGAATTGTCAAATTAATTTCTAAGTGGTGTCTTAATTAATGACAGATAAATCTTTTAAAACAAAAATTATTTATTTATTTGTTTATTTTTATTTTATTTTTATTTTTTTAATAAAAAGGGTGAAACGAAAAATGTAGAAAGATTCAAATATTTGTTTGTTACAAACTAATACGATATTTTAGTTTATAAAATTCAATCATTTCTAAATTTATTGTTGTTTATAATTGCCGAATAATTTGTTTTCAACTTTAACATAAACTTAGATCTCTTGAAGAAGGAAGTAGAGATACTTGATAAAATAATAATTCAACTATTGATGGTTTTTCCGATGGATGTATTCGGTCAAGGATTTTGGCTGACTTTAGCGATGGTGTGTTGGAGCCGCCAGGGGTCCTGGGCTAAAATTATCCACTCGCGAGCTGCGACTTACTTCACTTGGATACCACTTGATGTTTGATATGCTCTGCTCGGAACTACATCGGGATGTTGGTATTTGATTTGATTTTTTTGATGTGTACCATGTGGTCAGATGGCAGGCAGTTCGCTCGTTGGCCTCGCCCCTTGAGAGACGAAAAGCAACAGGATACTTGGCAATAGCATATGCTTGTTTGTGTGTCTGTTCTAAGCAAGGCATTAGAACACTCTAAGCACTCGCCATGTTGCCAAGTTGCTCACAAAAGACCAGCCGTGGATGCCATCAAAACATTGAAATCACCTACTATGTTCTTCAATTATAAAAAAAATAAATAAAACCGACTTCAAAAAAATTAAATGCAACAAAATAAAATAAAATGCATTAAAAGGTATAAAATAATTAACTTTTAAGGAGTTCGGTGTTGGTTCTCGGTGAAACATTTTAATATAATAATAAAACTTGAGTAAGATACGAGGTAGGTTTCACAAAAAAAGAAATAAAACAAAATTGAGTTTTGAATTCGATATATTTCGGGGGTTAGCCCATCATCAGGAGTCTAAAGAAAAATTTTTAAGAAATTTGTTTTATTTCTTTTTTGTGAAACCTACCTCGTATCTTTACTCAAGTTTTATTATTATATAAAATAATTACCTAATTTAGTTACAATTAAACGATGAAATACTTACATGAAATCACTTTTTGAAGTCGGTGCCAAACATATACATTTTATGAATCAAACTCGACGGATTTTACTTAGTACGATTGGCGGGTACGCTCGCTTAATATAGTTTATTTAGCACCGACTTCAAAAAGTGATTTCATGTTAATATTTCGTCGTTTAGTTGTAACTAAATTAGATAATTATTTTATACCTTTTAGTGCAATTTATTTTATTTTTGAGTTCTTATTATTTTATTTGTTGCATTTAATTTTTTTGAAGTCTGTTTTATTTTTATAAAAATTATTTTTATTTTTCTCTTTTTAGTGATGTTATTAATAGTGACTTAATATAATACCTTGCATGCATCTCGTAAGAGAAAGCGTCGGGCGAATGAATCAGAAAATGATAATAAAATTAAATTCATAAATATAGAAATTCTCTAGAAACGTTTGCGGGTTTTAAATGAACGTTTTAAGATTGATTTTTTTATAAAAGATTTTATTTATTATAATTTCGATTATTTGCTCATAAGAATTGGAAATTTACGTTAATTCGTCATTGATCATATCATCAGAACTTGACCAAATTAATATCGGACCACCCCTAAGGTACCCTCTTTCCAATATAAAAAGAATCATCGAAATCGGTTCATAAACAAAGAAGTTATGCCTAAACAAACATAGCAAAAAAGGTCCAATACCAATGAAAAAAAATGGGACCAAACGGAAACTACTGAACCCAATGCAAAAAATCATCAAAATCGGTTCACAATTGGCGAATATATCAAATAACATAGACACAGAAAAAAAATCAGTCGAATTGAGAACCTCCTCCTTAATTCTGTCTACAAATGCATTGATAGCTAGAGACCGGATTTTTATGCAATAAAAACTTCCAAAATATGCAGTTAAAAATGCTGAAATATGCAATTAATATGCAGAATATGGTGAAATATGAAAATATATGCAGTAAAAAATGGCAAAATAAATTTTTTTATGCACTAAAAATTTAAAATTAAAGACAAAAAGGGTATAATTTGAAGGAGTGCTATGAAAGAAATGAACTGATAAAGTGAGCTATCGACACCAAGTGTCAAATATGTGCTTTTATTGCGTAAAAAATTGCACAAAATCCTCATTTTTTTATTTTTTTATTTTTAATTTATATATTGTCACCGGGGACACAGTCCATTTAGACACCACATCGGTAAAGTGTTAGTGAGGGAGCCGAGTTTTAGCCGTTCGAAATTTTATATGCTAGCAAGGCTCGAACCCGGGCCTCCTGCTTGAACATCGTCATCAACTAATAAAATAATGCAAATATTTGACCAGCTATAATCTGATCTCTACACTAATTTACACACACTTCCGCATAGACACATGAACACTCAATTGCCAAAATTGGCTATAGTTACCAAAGACCGTTAAAAAAAAAATTAACAAAGGATCTCAAAAATAATTAAAATTTGATTGTAATTGTGAATAATTTTATTTATGTTTTGTATATATTTCTTCATTTTTTTCATTCTTTCTCCGAAAATTTATTCTTAAAAAATCTATATTTTGCGCGAAATAAACAATATTTGACAAAAAATCCTTCAAATATGCAATTTTATGCAATATTACTGAAATAAGCAAAAATATGCAGTATAAAATTTAACCCACAGTATCCTAAATGCATGATTCGGATAGATAATTGATCCCCAGGGTCGTATGTGGCGGCAAACAAAATATGCAATTGCATAGAGATCCGGTCTCTACTAATAGCTTTATATTTGACAAATCAAAATAAGCCAGCCGGACCGCATACCGAGGCTTCCTTCCTTATAACTTCCAAAATACTTGAGATATCAAATTCGTTCTAATTTGTTGTTTATAAGAAGATATGAGGTAATTTGAGAATTTTTTTTATAATTTTAAGTTAAGCTAATCCCGAGTGGTGAACCGCGACCTAATATCGTGTACACCTACCTCTATTGCCACTTTCATTTTCAAGTAGAAGACAAAAGATGAAGGGGCATTATCTAATGACTTCCAAAATAATTCCAATGACGGTGTACACCTTATTCCAATCGCGGTTCACCCCTCGGCTAATCCTAAACTACTGGCGGGTATATAAATCACCTGAAAATAACCACTTCTGTGCCCTCTCTCACTCTGTCATTTTAAAAATTTTAAAAATATTCAACTGCATTCTACCTATAAAAAATTTCATTTTTAATTTCAAAAAAACTCAACCTTCCCCAAAATAATCGTTTGATCAAAATTTTATTAGAATTTTTGATTTCGGTCTACAATAAAACTTTAGATAATAATGAATATAGAGAAATTTATATTTTAAGAGATATTAATTATTTTGTCAATATGTTTGTTAGTGTGTTAACAATTTTATGTACGCTCTAGCTCAAAAAACCAATGAAAATATCAAAACGAAATTCTTTTATGAGATTAATAGCTGATTAGATTTTAGATGAAATCGGACCAAAATTGGTCGGAGGGGGTGTAAAAATGTTATACCTTTCGTTCGAATTGGACCAAATTTTGCAGAGATACTTTTTAGGACCCTGTGAAACTATCGATTATGAAATTAATTTGATTTTTTTAACCGACTTCAAAAAAGGAGGAGGTTCTCTATTCGACTGATTTTTTTTTTTTGTGTGCCTATGTTACCTCATATCTCCGCCAATTGTCAACCGATTTTGAAAATTTTTTTTGCATTGGGTCCAGTCTAGCTTCCGATTGGTCCCATTTTTTTCGTTTTTTTTTCATAGGTATTAGACCTTTTTTATTAGGTTTGTTTAGACCTAACCTCTTTGTTTATGAACCGATTTCGATGGTTCTTTTTTTATCCGAAAGGGGTGTCTTAGGGATGGTGTCATATTAATTTGGTCAAGTTCTGATGATATGATCACTATTAATAACATCACTAAAAAGAGAAAAATAAAAATAATTTTTAAGAAAAATATAAAAACCGACTTCAAAAAATTAAATGCACTAAAAAAGGTATAAAATAATTATTACCTTATTTAGTTACAACTAAACGACGAAATATTAACATGAAATTACTTTTTGAAGACGGTGCCAAGTATATACCTTTTATGAATCGCACTCGAAGGATCTTACTTAGTACGTTTGGCGGGTACGCTCGCTTAGAGGTATAGTTTGTTTGGTACCGACTTCAAAAAGTAATTTCATGTTAATATTTCGTCGTTTAGTTGTAACTAAATAAGATAATAATTATTTTATACCTTTTAGTTTATTTTATTTATTTATTTATTTATTTATTTATTTATTATAACATTGTATCTGTAGGGCCATTTAGCCCCTTTATTGTACAATTTTAGACCAAAATATTTACAAAAAAATTAATTAATATAATACAAGAAAAAAAACAAAAAAATCAAAGGAAAGATACATACTAAATATATGAAAAAAAAATAAAAAAAATACAAAATATATCGAAGGAGAGGGAGAAAAAAAAATTACAATATATAGGATATAAAAACAAAACAAAAATTACAATATATAGGATATGAAAACAGAAACAAAAAAAATTTCAATATATAGGATATAAAGCAAAAAAAAAGAAATTTCAATAAATAGGATATAAAACAAAAAAATAAAAAACAAAAAAAATATATATATATTAGGCTAGGTGCCTGTGTAGTTCTGCTTCGAATACTTCTGGGCGCCCAATCTTCCTCAAGTTGAGTGGCAGTGCGTTCCAAACCTTGGTCCAAACCTTTTATTTGTTGCATTTAATTTTTTGAAGTCGGTTTTTATTTTTTTCTTAAAAATTATTTTTATTTCTTTTTAATTTCATTTTAATATACGGGGGAAATATATGAGATACCCTCATCACTTATTTTTTTTTCAAATCATCTGAATTTAGGGAATTTATGTTCAACGATAAAAAAAACATTCTACTTTATATTGGTGGAAAAAGTCCTGGGAGAGCAGTACTTTATTAATTTGGTGTGACTCAGCTGCTGCCAGAGGAAAGGAATTCGTTGCTGTTTTGCCGCCAGGCTGCGCCTTCGGCACCTCGCTATTCAAGTTCTGTTCACTTCTCGTCTAGTGTCTGTTCAACCTTGCATAGTGGTTCGTTATTTTTATTTCGATGCTCTCGGAATCATGTGGTTCACTTCTGAATCTGGCCGAAGAATGGCCTCCTTTAAATCGAAATTACGGGCTAGTCGCAAATACCGGTTATCTCGCGGTGGCGGAGGGTCTGTGTCTGGGGGCGGAGGTGGTGGAGGTGGCGGTGTCGGAAGTGTTAAATCCGAGAACCAGAACGTTTCCGAATGGGAATTCGTCAACTTCAATCCCCGCAGAGTGAATCCACCTGCACCCCCAACCCTCCGTCTAAATCTCCTTCGCCAACTCTTACAGCCACAATTCTTGAAAGACCTCCCTCTTGGTATTCGGAATTACCACAACCCCTTCGGGATAGCATGGAGCAGTCCGATGAGGAGCTAGAACAAAACATAGGTATTTCTTTTATTGTCATATTCTCATATAAATCATTCAAACAATAATCACACCGTTTTACAATATAATTTATTTTATTTTCATGAGCTTGACTAATAATTTATTCACACCTATATACGTTAAGATTGACGCTTAAATCGCAGAAGGAAACAGGACGTGAGGAATATTCAAGGGCTAGATCTAAGTATGGAACCGGGTCTTGAAAGTTGGAGTATTTTGGAGAGATGTAAACAGGAAGGTAATTTCAATTGACACATATCTATTTATACTATTGACATAGATTGTGATTAAAACAAAATTATAAACAAACTTAATGTGAAACGTCATTATTTGAACATTAAAATTATTTCCTTGCTGTTGCCATATATTTATATAAATTAATATTTCTTTTAATTTTGATCTTAAATAATCTCTGAAATTTTTACTTTACCATACAGGGCATGGTCAAGTATTGTAGCCGTGCATGAAAAAAGTGGGTTTTTTCCTTCTTTTTTTCGAAATATCTAAAAAACGGCTTAAAGTATTTTGATTAAAAAAATTAAGCGAAACCATGGCATTTCGCTCTACAAAAAAGGCCTTATGAGTGAACATCGAAAAAATTAAATTTTTCGAGATAATAATTGTTTTGTCAAAATGTCTGTTAGTTATTCTGTCTGGTTGTCTGTTAGTTAGTCTGTGCGTTACCAAATTTTTGTAGACGAGCTAGATCAAAAACTAGTGTGAATATCCAAACCAAATTTCACACGTATTTTTGGTCCATTGAGATTAAGAGCTGATTAGATTTTGCAGAGGTGCATATCGACCCAAAATTAAGGGGGGTGGAAAATGAAAAATCTAGGCCATTTGAGCAAACTCAACCAAATTTTGTTTACATAATCAGTGGGACCCCAGAGGTCTAAAAATGCAAAAATTAACCGCCCAAAATGGAGGGGGGGTTTATGTTCAAAAAATGAAAATCTAGGCCCTTGTACCAAACTCAACCAAATTTTGTATACATAATCAATGGACCCCCAGATGTCTAAAAATTCAAAGGGGATAAAATATCAATGTCTTGGAAACGATCCATTCATAAATAGAATATAGCAGCGTAAAAAATACAGTCACGTTAAAAAACATAACCTAAAATTTTAAAACCGTCCATATTTAGAGTGGTTACGAGGCTAAAACTTTTTATGTGAATTGTCACGAAAGAACCTCCTTAAGAGTAAAAATGTGTTCTTAATAATATATATTAAACGGTGTTACTTTCTCACAGTAATATAAAATACTAATACTTAATGTTTGGGAAGTTATTAATATCGTCAAAAGCGTGCTAATTTCTATGAATAATGGAGAAATGATGAAAGGCAGCCCAAGGATAATTAAAAATAAAATTCAGAATAAAATAATTTATTGGAACGTCATTTTCTTCCTCTTAAAAACCGACATTTCAGAGGATCTTTCCTCCTTTTTCAGAATTTAAAAGGGTCATCGAAGGGAACATACAAGATACTTCCTTCTCTCCTCCATAACAGAAACATCAATTGAACTTTTACTTTACCATACAGGGTATGGTCAAGTATTGTAATCGTGCATGAAAAAAGTGTTTTTTTCCTTCTTTTTTTTCGAAATATCTCAAAAACGGCTGAAACTATTTTGATTAAAAAAATTGAGCAAAACCATGACATTTCGGTCTACAAAAAAGCCCTAATAAGTGAACATCGAAAAAATTATATTTTTCGAGATAATAATTGTTTTGTCAAAATGTCAGTTTGTTAGTTAGTCTGTCTGTCTGTGCGTTACCAAGTTTTTGTGGACGAGTTACCTCAAAAACAGTGGGAATATCAAAACCAAATTTCACACGTAGTTTTTTTTGGTCCATTGAGATTAAGAGCTGATTAGATTTTGGTGCATATCGTCACAAAATTGAGGGGGCGGGGTCAAAAAATGAAAATCTTGCCCATTTACCAAACTCAACCAAATTTTGTATACATTATCAGTGGGACCCCAGAAGTATAAAAATGCAAAAACTAACCCCCCCCCCCCACATGATTATATAATAATTTTAGGGCCCAGGTTGCATGGTAAAGTCAAGTGTATGGCCACATCAGAACACGTCAGCTTATTTTTCTTAAAAATAAAAAAAATGTTAAGAATCGGCAAATTTCGAGCACTGCTGGAGGAGAGAAGGAAGTATCTTGTATGTTTCCTTCGTTCACCCCTTTAAACCCTGAAGAAGGAGGGTCGAAATGTCGGTTTTTGAGAGGAAGAAAATGACGTTCCAATAAATTTATTTAATTCAGAATTTTATTTTTCATTATCCTTGGGCTGCCTTCAATCAATTCTCCATTGCAATTTTGCCAGTCCGTTTCTCCAAAAGGAAAGTACTTCTAATCTATGAATAATACATATTTAAAAATACTTTAAAATATTTTATTTACTATACAAAAGATCTATAATAACTTTTTGAAATTATTTTCTCATCAAGATGTCCATAAGTATGTTTCTCATTTGATATATATATTTTTTTCTTGATGCTTCAACTTCCTATTTAAACAGATGTTTTACAAGTGCACAGACGGATTATTGCGTTCGATATTTTAAAAAGACCGTTCAATTCTTGGCCTATAGAGTGAATTGTGATTCGGAATGTAGTTAAAACATTTCTTGAACATTTCCACTTAGCTTAAAGCCGACTTGTCTCACGATAGCTTACGCGAGTCACTCCGTCCCATATGTTTATATTGTCGGTAAGACGATTGAGGGAAGAGTGTCTTCCACTCTCTAGAATTCATACACTTTATAAATATTAATTGGAATGTTCCATTAAATTAAAGGATCACTATATACTCAGAGGTCTATTGATCGAATCAAATTTTGGAAAAAGACCAAGTATACTATCTATATAAAATGGACTGTGAGACAGTGGGGAGGTAGATGTACATATGGTGTAATAATAAAATTTATTAACATTTTTTAACCGACTTCAAAAAAGGAGGAGGTTATCGATTCTACTGAATATTTGTGTGTCTATGTTACCTGATTTCTACGCCAATTATGAACCGATTATTTTTTTTGCATTGGGTTTAGTCTAGTTTCTGATTGGTACCATATAAATTACATTGGTATTGGACCTTTTTTGTTATGTTTGTTCGTGCATAATTTCTTTAACCCAATGTTTTCTACATTGGATTCAATCGCGAATCTAATGTAGGGAATTTTTGTCAAATATTGAGTGAAAATAATATTTGAACTTATATATTTCTAACTTGAAATAATGATATTATTTCAATTTTAGGTTAAAAATAAAATGAGAGTCTTCTGTTTTTTAAATAAAATAATTTTTAATTATTTCTAGAGACTATAGTTTCGAAGGCATTGCCTTCATCATCAGTCTTATCACAATTATTTCAAATTAGTTACAAATTAAGATTTATACATTGAAAATTTTGAAAAATATATAATGTCTTTTTCTTCATGTTTCCTCTTGGGAGATTAGAATGAAACTAAGACATTATATATTTTTCAAAATTTTCAATGTATAAATCTTAATTTGTAACTAATTTGAAATATTTGTGATAGACTGATGATGAAGACAATGCCTTCGAAACTATAGTCTCTAGAAATAATTAAAAATTATTTTATTTAAAAACAGAAGACTCTCTCATTTTATTTTTAACCTAAAATAAAAACAATTCTGTTTCCATCGACAGTGAAATCTTTTATTCAACTAATATTATTTCAAGTTAGAAATATATAAGTTCAAATATTATTTTCACTCAATATTTGACAAAAATTCCCTACATTAGATTCAAGATTTCAAATTCAACTTGGTGATCCATCCGAATGTCTAGCGGGCTATACGCGAAATGACGTTAAATTGTAGCTAAGTGGATCACATCTTTTTTTCTCTCTTGGTCCAGACTTAATACTCCGCAGACTCCAATAGCGTAATCCGCGGTAGTCTCGCGAGATAAAAATATATTTTTCAAATCAGCGCGGTCAAAATAATTCTCGTTGAAGTATCAATTATTCTTTGATATATTAATGAGAAAATTTTTTTACATAATTTCTTTGTTTATGAACCGATTTTAATGATTCTTTCTGCGTTTGGATCAGATTAGCTCCAAGGTAGTCAAGATAGCTAACTATTTATTTATTTTATGTATGTTCAGCGAGAACTTTTTGCCACTTGGACCGATTTCGATGATTCTTTTTTATTGGAAAGGGTTACCTTAGCTGTGGTCCCATATTAATTTGGTCAAGTTCTGATGATATGATCAATGACGAAATAACGTAAATATCCAATTCTTATGATCAAATAATCGAAATTCTAATAAAAAAATCTTTTATAAAAAAACAATCTTAAAACGTTCATTTAAAACCTGCAAACGTTTCGAAAGAATTTCTATATTTATTAATTGAATTTTTTTATCATTTTCTGATTCATTCGTCCGACGCTTTCTCTTACGAGATGCATACAAAATATTATCTTAAGTCACTATTAATAACATCACTAAAAAGAGAAAAATAAAAATAATTTTTATAAAAAAATAAAACCGACTTCAAAAAAATTAAATGCAACAAATAAAATAATAAAACTCAAAAATAAAATAAAATGCACTAAACGATATAAAATAATTACCTAATTTAGTTACAACTAAACGACGAAATATTAACACGAAATCACTTTTTGAAGTCGGAGCTAAACAAACTATATAAGCGAGCTTACCCGCCAAACGTACTAAGCAAGATCCGTCTAGTCCTATTCATAAAATGTATGTTTGGCACCGACTTCAAAATGTGATTTTATGTAACGATTTCTTCGTTTAGTTGTAACTAAATTAGATAATTATTTTATACCATTTAGTGCATTTTATTTGATTTTTGAGCTCTTATTATTGCATTTAAATTTTTTGAAGTCGGTTTTTTTTTTTTTTTGTTAAATAAATATATTCCCATTACTTCCGCAACTATTAAGCTCATCCTATTGAGAAATATCCATTTAATAGAAGATTATTAATGGCATTTTATCTAAGGCGTGCGTGTTTCAAATAAAAAAACTTCAAGTGATTAAAATTTTACTCTGCCCTCTTGATATTTTAGAGTTGCGATAGTGTCTTCATATCTTAAAATAGAGACCAGAGAGTTATATCTGAAGGTTTTTGCAACAAGTCTCAATGCAAATATTGATTCAAATTATCTTTCAAAGGCTCAAATTATTTGTGAATAACCAGATGACGCCCCACAATTTCGAGTAAACCCCTTTATCATGGTTCCCTCAACCAATCTTATTCAGGTATAAAACGAATCACTTTGAATTTCCTTTCAACCATAGAGTAGAGATGAATAAAGTAGAATTTCGATAGATCCATCAACCTTTGACCCCATTTATAAATTTGACCGAGGTGTGCGACTTTAATAAATTCTTCTATGTTTTCTATATATTTTAATTTTAATATTTGGGTGAATTTGTATTGCTTAGATTACCTCAAACTTTAGTTAATATAAATAAAAAAAAAAATAAAAATAAAAAAAATTATGAAAATTTCATTTCACAAATATTTTTTATCAAAAAATATAGTTTCACCTTGACGGTTCCTTAATTTCAAGCTGGAAATGGAACATATTAAAAGTTTATTTTTCTTGAAAGTTGCCGAGATCAAAATAATTTTTATAAAACCGACTTAAAAAAAATTAATTGCAACAAATATAATAATAATAACTCAAAAATTAAATCAAATTAACTAAAAGGTATAAAATAATTATCTAATTTAGTTACAACTAAACGATGAAATATTAACATGAAATCACTTTTTGAAGTCGGTGCCAAACATATACATTTTATGATTCAAACTCGACAGAATTTACTGTCGGTTTTTTTTTTTTTTTATAAAAATTAATTTTATTTTTCTCTTTTTAGTGATGTTATTAATAGTGACTTAATATAATACCTTGCACGCATCTCGTAAGATAAAGCGTCGGGCGAATGAATCAGAAAATAATAATAAAATTAAATTCATAAATATAGAAATTCTTTAGAAACGTTCGCGGGTTTTAAATGAACGTTTTAAGATTGATTTTTTTTATAAAAGATTTTATTTATTATAATTTCGATTATTTGCTCATAAGAATTGGAAATTTACATTAATTCGTCATTGATCATATCATCAGAACTTGACCAAATTAATATGGGACCACCTCTAAGGTACCCTCTTTCCAATATAAAAAGAATCATTAAAATCGGTTCATAAACAAAGAAGTTATGCCTGAACAAACATGCTCCAATACCAATAAAATAAAAACGGGACCTATCGGAAACTAGACTGAACTCAATGCAAAAAAAATCATCAAAATCGGTTCACAATTGGCGAAGATATCAAGTAACATAGACACAAAAAAATCAGTCGAATTGAGAACCCCCTCCTTTTTTGAAGTCGGTTAAAAATATAACATTTTTATCTAATTTGAGCTATTGGGTTATTATCTAATTTAATCACTAATGTGTGTTTTATGTTTAAAAATCGTGTGTTTGACATATTATCTAGACATATATACAGAGTGTTTCTAAATTGTAGCGAAATATTTCAAAGGCTGGTTTTTCAGCAAAAATTAAGGGGGTCATTCATATAATTTTTTGTTTAAAACCCCTTCCCCTCCAAATTACAAACCTCTAAATTTAGGGGTAATATTTGTCATTATGACTTCATTTGACACCAGCCAACTTGATTTTTTTAACAAATAATAACCGATCTGTGAATTTATGCGAAAAGGGTTTAAGTATTATTTTATTTTTTTGTGATCCAACAAACAATTTTATGAGAAAAAGTCAAGTCACACAAAAGTTGCAGATTGAATCCGTCTTTTAAAATCAAGTTTTAAAATGGAAAGTTCTGATCACTTTTAAGAAAAAATATTATTATTATTTTGTTTTTGAGTATTAATATTAGTAATGAGTAAAGCAAGACCAAGACCAATTCTGCTCATCACTAATTAATATAGGCATAGGGTGTGTTTCTAAAGTCTTCTATAGGGTGTTTAGAAAGTCCTGATCACTATTAAGAAAAATAATATTATTATTTTGTTTTTGAGTATTAATATTAGTAATGAGTAAAGCAAGACCAAGACTAAGACCAATTCTGCTCATCACTAATTAATATAGGCATAGGGTGTGTTTCTAAAGTCTTCTATAGGGTGTTTAGAAAGTCCTGATCACTATTAAGAAAAATAATATTATTATTTTGTTTTTGAGTATTAATATTAGTAATGAGTAAAGCAAGACCAAGACTAAGACCAATTCTGGTCATCACTAATTAATATAGGCATAGGGTGTGTTTCTAAAGTCTTCTATAGGGTGTTTAGAAAGTCCTGATCACTATTAAGAAAAATAATATTATTATTTTGTTTTTGAGTATTAATATTAGTAATGAGTAAAGCAAGACCAAGACCAAGACCAATTCTGCTCATCACTAATTAATATAGGCATAGGGTCTGTTTCTAAAGTCTTCTATCGGGTGTTTAGAAAGTCCTGTTCACTTTTAAGAAAAATATTATTATTATTTTGTTTTTGAGTATTAATATTAGTGATAAGCAAATCAAGACCAAGACCAATTCTGCTCATCACTACTCCTGAATCATTCTTAAGTTTTATCACTCTCCCTTTCTTTTTTAAATGCAAAGGTCATTAATTTCTTTAGACGTTTCACCTTTCTGCATCTTTGTCATTAAAAAACAAAAACAGAATTAATTCGTATTATTAGATATTATTATTATTATTGTCACTCTCTCAGATTTTCTTATAACTTTCCGAGAGTGCTCAAACTTCTATCTGCAAAGTCTTTGATCCAAGCTAAATGAATTCATAAACAACGAATGAAGCCAGAGAATGTTTTTAAAATTAGAAGAAATTATTTTTATTTCATTTTAATTGAAAGTATTTGTCATGATTCTAATATTCTTTAATATTTGGGATTCCAACAACGCCTTCTTTTTCGCCTGAAAATACTAACGATGAATCAGTGGGTTTCGTTGAGTCTCCTGTCTTTTTATATATTTACTCTTTTTTTTTCTTTTTTATATTAAGGACAAACTCTGTATGTATGCATGCCTGTTCTCTTGTGTGTAAATATGGCACGGAGGTCACGAATCGGTGTCGAGGGCTTGCTTGCTAGCTTCATCTCTTGGACCAATGGTTCATTAGACTTATCGACTAACATTCCTTTCGACTTTATTTGAAACAAAAATAAATCTTTTCACCACTGAAAACAATGAAATGAAATCCTGAAATCAACAAAAAAAAATACCATTCGATTATTAGTACACTTTTCATTCACTCGAAAGGAAAATCGACTTAGATTTTTAACCGACTTCAAAAAAGGAGGAGGCTATCAATTCGACTGAATTGTTGTGTGTCTATGTTACCTGATTTCTTCGCCAATTGTGAACCGATTTTGATGATTTTTTGCATTGGGTTCAGTATAGTTTCCGATTGGTACCATATTTGTCAGTACAGCATATTAGGTCGCGGTTCACCCCTCGGTCCCAAGGTATTCAAGATACATAATTATTTAATTATTTATTCATTTTTATGTATGTTCAGCGACAACTTTTTCCATGTGGACCGATTTCGATGATTCTTTTTTTATTGGAAAGAGGGTACCTTAGTGGTGCTCTCATATTAATTTGGTCAAGTTCTGATGATATTACGATCAATGACAAAATAACGGAAATATCCAAATTCTTATAAACAAATAACAGCAATTATATTAAATAACATAAAATCTATAAAAAAAAAACAATCTTAAAACGTTCATTTAAATCCGCCAACGTCTCTAGAGAATTTCCCTATTTATGAATTGAATTTTATTATCATTTTCTGATTTATTCGCCCAACACTTTCCTCTTACGAAATGCATGCAATACAATATATTATCTTAAGACACTAATGTTAACATAACTAAAAAGAGAAAAATAAAAATACTTTTTAGAAAAAAGTAAAAACGACTTCAACAAAATTAAATGCAACAAATAAAATGCACTAAAAGGTATAAAATAATTATCTAATTTTGTTACAACTAAACCACGAAATTTTTACATCAAATCACTTTTTGAAGTAGGTGCTAAACAAACTATATAAGCGAGCTTACTCGATGTTGTCTTTATTACCCACCAAACATACTAAGGAAGATCCGTCGAGTTCGATTCATAAAATGTATATGTGGGGCACCGACTTCAAAAAGGGATTTCATGAAAAAATTTTGTCGTTTATTTGTAACTAAATTAAATAATTATTTTTATACCTTTTAGTGCATTTTATTTGTTGAATTTTATTTTTTTTTTATAAAAATTACTTTTATTTTTCCCTTTTTATTGATGTTATTAATAGTGACTTAATATAATATTTTGTATGCATCTCGTAAGAGAGATCGTCGGGCGAATGAATCAGAAAATGATAATAAAATTCAATTAATAAATATAGGAATTCTCTCGAAACGTTTGCGGGTTTTAAATGAATGTTTTAAGATTTTTTTATAAAAGATTTTATTTATTATAATTATTTTTTTTTCTAAAAATTATGTACACTTCGATTCTTTGCACTTAGGTGTTTAATTAGAATTTATTCTTCTACTTATACTAATGAGAAATTTATTTTCAATGATCTATTTATCTATTTTTAATTAAATTCATTTTCTTAAAAATATTTCACAATTTATTTATAGTACCTATATATTTGTCAAGCTTGGTTATTGGCCTCACATTTTTGCTTGTCGTGAGCAAGGAAATCGTGCTTGTTAAAAACTCTTGTCAGAAGGACAATATTCGAGGTCGAATCGCCTTCTATCAAAGAGAATCTTTTAACTTAGCCAACCAACTATTGGTACATAGCATAAACTCACTCTTAAATAGATTTCAAATTTTAAAAATTTCCTTTAATAATCTTCCAAATATTTCTTATTGAACTTGTTCATCGCTCATCACTTTAATTAATCATAAACATTCATTGCCACTCGTGATTATTTTTTCAATATATTTTTAGCTAGGCAAGAATTGCGCATAATTTGTTAAGATTTTTTTAACTAAATGAAAAATTCACCAAGGATATTTTTAAAAAAACAGTAAAAATCTCCTTTATCATTCAGAATGAATTCTTTTCATCGAATAATGACATAATGGTAAGAAAGTGGCCATTACTTTATTTTACTAGTATAGTATAGTGAGACGATCGCCATCGCTGTTAAACGGAAACAGCTATTGTCCTCCTTGAAATCACGTGTTAGCTCTTTGACTTAACTAATCATGGGGATCAAACGATGTATAATAAGCTTAAAATAATTTCTATCATGTGTTAGCTTATTAAATCATTTTAATATTTTATTACGACTTATTTTTTAACAGTTAATCTAATTTATATTTTTAATCCAATAATTTTAAAAAATGTTTCACCAAGTACCAACAACAAATTTCTTAAAAACTAATTTATATATTCTTAAAGCTCATTTCGCAGAGCTTTAAATGAAAAAGTGTCTCCGGGGAGCGTTCATGCTTCCGAATCCTTTCTTAAGGCTGGTTCACACGAGACATTTTCTCTTATTTGTTCGAACTAGTACTTTCAATTTGACGCTAGTTCAGTCTGTTGGCTTCACACGGAGCTTTTTCAGAAAATTTTCAAGTTGGCCGGCTGGGTTGTGCGCGCATGTGTCAATCCAAACAGCCGGACTATCATCTTTCAGTTTTAGCTCAGATGCAAACAAAAATGGCTGACAATAATATTATTGCAGAAATTATCAATCGCAGACGAATTTGGAAGGCATATTCTCTTTATTCATTGCAGTAAACAGTGAGAAGTAAAATATCAGCTGATGTATTGTGCCAATACGCATGTCACCCACGTGATAAAATAATGCTTTCCGATTGGCTGGCCACTGCCAGGTTCAAGTAGCTAAAC
This sequence comes from Forficula auricularia, assembly GCA_024734495.1. NCBI lineage: Eukaryota > Metazoa > Arthropoda > Insecta > Dermaptera > Forficulidae > Forficula > Forficula auricularia. The sequence goes on from JALMQS010000902.1 coordinate 193,642, forward strand.
TTTTTTTTTTTAGAACATGGGCTATCTTTTGAATCAAGTAAGCATGCTAGTACGACAGTCAGGAGTGACGTCATTTCGACCCCCTCCATGCCTCCAAATTGCAAGTTAGCCGAACAAGTTAGGAGCAACTAGCAGAAAAAGCCTCGTGTGAACCCGCCTTTATTATCATGTCGAGAACACCAAATGTCATGAGGCACAGTGGTCCCAAATCCCTAAAACCTGGCTAAAATATGAAGGCCTTCTTCAATTTAAATAAAATTTGGTATACTAAGGTTTTCGAGGCCGCTGATTACGAATCAAAAGTCAAAATTACAAAAACAAAATGGCGGTTCTAATATGGCGGACATATATATTTTAAAAATATCAGATTCAGCCGAAATTTGGCATTTAGGGGTTTTTTGAGGTAGCTGCTTATGAATCTAAATTAAATTTACAAAAATAATATTTTTGACATTTTTTTAAAGAATTAAAAATAAATCACTGATTACGAATCAAAAGTCAAAATTACAAAAACAAAATGGCGATTCCAATATGGCGGACAATATATATTTTAAAAATATCAGATTTAGCCGAAATTTGGTATTTAGGGGGCGTCATGACGCAAGCACCTTGGTGCTCGCGAGCACCATGTTGAAAACGCCTGACCTAGAGTAAAGCTCAAAGACCATAAAATCGCTAACACTCTATGAGATTCAAGACTTTGTCTGTAATTCCCCATCGCTAAAATCAACAAAGCGCTTATCCATGTCGATGTTCACCAGGAAAGTAATTATCAAAAAAACAAACTACGATGTAAAGCAGACCGATGCAATAGACAAATGAAAACTTGGCCTCCTAGCTCAGCTTTTATCGAATTCTAGAATTAAAATCAAAATCTAAACAATAAAAATTGCTTAGCCTTTTATAATATAAAATCCTCTAACTAATTCATTGTGTTTATTTGTTTCAGGTGAGTTTGAGCATATGACTCAATTGACTTGATTGTACACCAGCTCCGTAAGTCCATCTTTTCCTTAACTTGCCTAAACAATCATTAGAATGCATGAACTTGCGGTCGCTAATTCATGAGTCAGATTTCCTTATTAATTTATACATTATCTCATTTCCACCTCCTCACCGTCTCCTTTATTACTAACAGACATTTTACTTCATTTCCTATCGAATTTTATTTTGCAATTTCTCTTTCTAGAAATATGATTTCCCTATATTTTCAAATACATTAAAATTTGCTCGCTTAGACTGTATATTAAGAAAACAACAAAAGAAAAATGCCAGATCATAAATAACTTATTAATAAGCAACGTGAACCTCGAAAGTTAAATAATATGATAAATATATATGAATCTATATATTTATACTATATAAACAATTTCCTATGTTAATTCTACATTAAGAAAATTATTTTATTATTTTTGAAAAGGAAAAATAAATAGAGTATCCGACGGGTTTCGAACCCGTGTCTCTCTCCTTTACGCGAAGAGCGGCTTAACCAACTAGCCCACAGATTCTCCCGCCGAATAAGCTCTTAAGTTGGAATGTCATTTTTCCTTTTCGCGTTTTTTTCTATTTATAGTATAGTTACTTAATTTTTAGACAAATTGATTTTTTAAACTGAAAGTTTCAATTATTTTCGTTAAGCAATTTGAACCTAATTAGAATCTGTGGGCTAGTTGGTTAAGCCGCTCTTCGCGTAAAGGAGAGAGACATGGGTTCGAAACCCGTCGGATGCTCTATTTATTTTTCCTTTTCAAAAATAATAAAATAATTTTCTTAATGTAGAATTAACATAGGAAATTGTTTATATAGTATAAATATATAGATTCATATATATTTATCATATTATTTAACTTTCGCTGTTCAAATTGCTTAACGAAAATAATTGAAACTTTCAGTTTAAAAAATCAATTTGTCTAAAACTTTATAATATTTTAATTCTATAAATTTAATTAATAGTCCAGGCAAATTACGATTTTAACAGGAAATAATTCCCGGTAAAGATTTTACTGCTGGAATACCTTTATTGGTATTCCAATATTACTACCCTAAGTTTTCCCCCAAATCTGTGTTGTGGAAATTTTTCTACGCGCCTCAAAATGAGAAAATTTCAGAGTTTTTTCAGTTTTTCTTGAATAACTCTAAAACGGCTTATCAAATCAAAAAGATATCTATTAGATAAATTAAAGGTCTTTAAATTACGCGTAAAATGATAAACAATTTCATCTATTTAGGTTCAGTAGAACAGGTACTAGCGCCTGTCAAAAAACAGTCTCCGGGATTACTTTTGAATATCCCTTAAAACTCGTACTTTTTTCGATTTTTTCCCATTTTGATCATGAAGGAGCACGTTTTCGACAAAGACGACTTTATTATACATTTTTAAACTAGATTAAATTTGCTACACTTTAAATAAAATTTCATTCTAATTGGATAGTGATAATGATTGAAGTTTTGTAAAAAAAATCGCAGTTTTTCCTTCATAAAATGAAAACCAATCATCCTAGAAACTTGATTCCTAGCTCATTGTCTAGGAGATTTTGTTGACTTGAACGTTTATTTGGACCACTTTTTTGATAAAACTCTTAGATTTATAAATATCTAGCATTTTCCAGACAAGATAATTTATCTAATAGATATCTTTTTGATTTGATAAGCCGTTTTAGAGTTATTCAAGAAAAACAGAAAAAACTCCGAAATTTACTCATTTTGAGGCGCGTGGAAGAATTTCCACAACACAGATTTGGGGGAAAACTTAGGATAGTAATATTGGAGTACCAATAAAGGTATTCCAGCAATAAAATCATTATCGGGAATTATCTGTTTATGCCTTTTTTTTCACGTAATTTGCCTGGACTATAACTTAAAAAAAAAAATATATTATTTTTCGAATTATTCACTTATACCTATAAATTAACATAATATAAATTTTCAAATTCCTGATCATACACTCACCGGCAAAATAACGCAACACCTAATTTTTTTTTTTAATTTTTAATGTTTTACTTTTATAATATCAATTTTTTAACAAAGTTAAAACATTTATATCATTTTTAAAGTCATTTTAAATAACTTTAAACACTTTTAATCTACATCATTAATAATTTATGTTGATTAATCTCCATTATAATTAGTAGATTAAAAATTCAGTTTATTGGGCAAAGTTTTTTTTTATTATTGAAGTTCTTCTTCAATTTTTGTACAACGTTTCGTCTCTCTCGAGACTTTTTCAAGTACTCAATTGGTTAGAACAACATTGGTTGAAATAAAGATAAAAATAGCTGAGACATAGTAGAATTTTTCTTTCTAGATTGATACCATAAAACAATTGTTGATTGATACCATAAAACATTGTTTTATGGTATCAATCTAGAAAGAAAAAAATTCTACTATGTCTCAGCTATTTTTATCTTTATTTCAACCAATGTTGTTCTAACCAATTGAGTACTTGAAAAGTCTCGAGAGAGACGAAACGTTGTACAAAAATTGAAGAACTTCAATAATAAAAAAAAAACTTTGTCAATAAACTGAATTTTTAATCTATTATTAATAATTTAATTACAAATCTCTAACATTGTTTCAAAATATCAAATTTTCTCAAATTAGATTAATCAATACAACTTTTCCTGAAAATTAAATTTTGTGATTTCAGTTGAGAAAAATCATTATAAGATGATCCGCTTGGTGATTATTTGTGATAATTAAGTGTTACAATTTAAATTTATATTAGAACTTTTTTGAAAAAATAAACTTTAAGATACATTTTTAAACTTAAATTAAAATTTTGATATTTAAAATTGTCTTAGAAATTATATTAATGAATTTTATTTGTTCAAAGATAAATATTATAAAATTAAAATATACAAAATAAAAAAATTAGGTGTTGCGTTTTTTGCCGGTGAGTGTAGTAGAGTTAGTATTTCTAAAGAAAATCACGAGAGATTGTCAACTATTGAATTCAAGGTGTTTTATTATCAAATAAAAATCATCCCTAACACTCTCCCTCATGATTTTCTTAATAACATAAAATTAAAAGAGGACAACTATTCGCTTTCTACAACCCATCTCTTATGTACCAAATCATATCATAATTGCTTGTACAATCAATGTTAAATTATCTCTACCTTTTTTAATTAATTAACTACTATTTAATAATTAATTTTCCATTTTTAGTAAATTGAAATATACTACTACTTTTTTTTAACTATTTCCATTTTTACTTTACCATACAGGGTATGGTCAAGTATTGCAATCGTGTATGAAAAAAGTGGTTTTTTCCTTCTTTTTTTCGAAATATCTCAAAAATTGCTGAAACTATTTTGATTAAAAAAATTGAGCGAAACCATGGCATTTCGGTCTACAAAAAATCTCTAATAAGTGAACATCGAAAAAATTATTTTTTCGAGATAATAATTGTTTTGTCAAAATGTCTGTTAGTTAGTCTGGTTGTCTATCTGTTAGTCTGTGCGTTACCAAATTTTTGTGGACGAGATAGCTCAAAAACTAGTGTGAATATCGAAATCAAATTCCACACGTAGTTTTGGTCAAGAGCTGATTAGATTTTGGTGCATATCGACCCAAAATTATGGGGGATGGAAGGCGGTTAAAAATTAAAAATCTAGCCCGTTTGAGCAAAGTCAACCAAATTTTGTATACATAATCAGTGGACACCCAGAAGTCTAAAAATGCAAAAACTAACCACCCTACCCTAAATGAGGTGTGAATAATTTGTATCAAATAATATAAATACTAGGCCGCTTGTAACCGCCTTCAGGCGGACCTCGTATGCATAGCCAGTGAACCCAGACCTCGAAACCCACCCAGCACCCACCCCCCCCCATCCCCCGCACCATGCCCAACCCGCCCCCACCCACCACTTTATTCACGCACCCTAACCCACTAACCCCAGCTGCACCGCCCGACCCCTCCAGCGGCCCCCGCACCATGCACCACGAGGCCAACCCTCGCCCCCGCACCACCCCGCACCCCATCCACCCCCGACTTCCAACCCAGGCACCCCCCCCCCGTACAGCTCCCGGACTCCTACCCCGCACCACCCCCCGCACCCCTCACCCCCGCACTCAGTTTTTATATTTCTAGCACTTCTAGTGACCCACAGATTATGTGATAAACAAAATTTTGTTGAGTTTGGCCCAAGAGAAAGAATTTTCTCATTTTTTGACCCCCCCCCCCTTTTTTTTTTGGGTGGTTTGTTCTTGCAATTCTAGCTCTCTAGAGGCCCAGAGATTATGTATACAAAATTTGGTTTAATTTGCTCCAAGGGCAAGAATTTACATTTTTTCACACCTCCCCCCCCTTGGTTGGTTTTTTGAAAATTTTTTTAAACAAAAGTTGTCAGAATTCACATCCCCTACAACTTTGTTTATTATAAAATTTGCCGTAGGGTTAATAGTTTAGGAGTTATTTGATAATTTTCATTCGTGCGCCCCCTCCCAAACCCCCTTCTGGGGTCAAAATATCAAAACGTTATATAGCTAAAAACGTAAGTCAGAAGACATCTGATGTAAATATGAAATTTCATAATAATCCCTTCAGCCGTTTTTACTTGAATCGTGAGCAACTTTTCGGAAACCAGACATGACATACAGACAGGAATTTTGTTGAGGGTGTTTTCGTTCATAACTTTGCTTGAAACGTGTGCAACCAAAATTTGACGTGATTTGAACCAATGTACAGACAAAACCTTAATTTTATATATATAGATAAGTGAGGGGCCAGGCTGTATGGTAAAGTCAAGTGGATGGCCACATCAGAACAAGTCAGCTTATTTTTTTAAGTATTTCCATTTTTATTGATTATAACTAAATTTCATTACATCATCAGCTGCTAATCTCTCAAGTATAAAGCAAATTTCAATTAAAAATCATTTATTTATTTGAACAAAGTTCACACTTCTTTCCTAATGGAAAATATCTCCAAGTGTTTTATTTAATTTCAATTTCGTAAGCAATGTCAATAGGAGGTTTGCTGCTGCAAGGTAGATAGATCCCCGAGCATTTACTGATTTCAATACTTGGTTGAACCATAAGCGCTTGTCCCCCGTTAGACTTGCGGTCATTTTGTTTGACGTAATTTGAAAAGAAACTTTCTCAGAAGAGTGGAGAGGGTGTCTCGCGGTAAATGGATTATCTCATACATGAGATCATCATTTTCTCCACTGAACTAGAATTGTCCTTGACCCCCAAGATGTCGCCAAAGACACTGTCCAATAAAAACAAGCTTGCCTTGGAAATCGATAGATACGCCTTTATTGAAATCTCTCCACAATGATAAAAGTAATTATCTTTATTAAGAGAAATTATTAAAAATTATAAATATGTGTCACCCCACAAATTTTTAATATATTCACTTACTCTTTTAAGAAATATAATAGATTGCTATTATCAAACATTCTTAATCACTTACAAGCACATAAATGAGCACTGTCTATTTCTATTTTTTATTTAAGTTAATTTAATTTTAATTTTTGCAATCTGCATAGGTTCTAGATTTGTTTTTGGTTATTGTATTTGGAATTGTTATTGGTGGATATATCACCATAGTTCTCCTTTCTTTTAGAATGGCCATATTCCTCTATCGTGAATACCATAAAAATAATTAAAAAAAAAATAAATAAAACCGACTTCAAAAAATTAAATGCAACAAATAAAATACACTAAAAGGTATAAAATAATTATTAACTTATTTAGTTACAACTAAACGACGAAATATTAACATGAAATTACTTTTTGAAGTCGGTACCAAACAAGCTATATCTATAAGCGAGTGTACCCACCAAACGTACTAAGTAAGATCCGTCGAGTGCGATTCATAAAAGGTATATGTTTGGCACCGACTTCAAAAAGTAATTTCATGTTAATATTTCGTCGTTTAGTTGTAACTAAATAAGATAATAATTATTTTATACCTTTTAGTGTATTTTATTTGCTGCATTTAATTTTTTGAAGTCGGTTTTATTTTTTTCTTAAAAATTATTTTTATTTTTCTCTTTTTAGTGATGTTATTAATAGTAATCATATAATCAGAACTTGACCAAATTAATATGACACCATCCCTAAGATACCCCCTTTCCAATAAAAAAAGAATCATCGAAATCGGTTCATAAACAAAGAAGTTAGGCATGAGCAAACCTAACAAAAAAGGTCTAATACCTATGAAAAAAAAAAATGGGGCCAATCGGAAGGTAGAATGAACCCAATGCAATTTTTTTTCAAAATCGGTTCGCAATTGGCGGAGATATGAGGTAACATAGACACACAAAAAAATTCAGTCGAATAGAGAACCTCCTCCTTTTTTGAAGTCGGTTAAAAATCTGCCTTAAGGAATCTTTGCTTACTATTAAGATAGAGACGCTATTTTTAACGGACTTCAAAAAAGGAGGAGCTTATCAATTCGACTGAATTTTTTTTTTGTATCTATGTTATTCGATTTCTTCGCCAATTGTGAACCGATTTTGATGATTTTTTTGCATTGGGTTCAGTCTAGTTCCCGATTGGTCCCGTTTAAATTTCATTGGTATTGGACCTTTTTTGTTATGTATGTTCACGCATAACACCTTTGTTTATGGACCGATTTCGATGATTCTTTTTTTATTGGGAAGAGAGGGTACCTTAGGGGTGGTTCCATATTAATTTGCTCAAGTTCTGATAATATGATCAGTGACAAAATATCGTAAATCTCCAATTCTTATGTGCAAATAATCTAAATTATAAATAAAATCTTTTATAAAAAAAAAACAATCTTAAAACGTTCATTTAAAACTCGCTAACGTTTTGAGATAATTTCTTTCAAATCTCTTTAATTAAAAAAATAAGTTGACCCCTCACTTATATTTAATAAAATTATTTATAATCATTTAGGGGAGGGGGTGGTTAGTTTTTGCATTTTTTTAGACTTCTGAGGTCACACTGATAATGTACACAAAATTTTGTTGAATTTGGTACAAGGGCCTAGATTTTCATTTTTTGACCCCCCCCCCCCATTTTTGCCGGTTAGTTTTTGCATTTTTAGACTTCTGGGGTCTCCCGATTATGTATACAAAATTTGGTTGAGTTTGCTCAAATGGCCTAGATTTTTCATTTTTAACCCCTCCACCCCCCTTAATTTTGGGTCGATATGCACCAAAATCTAATCAGCTCTTAATCTCAATGGACCAAAACTACGTGTGAAATTTGGTTTCGATATTCACACTAGCTTTTGAGCTAGCTCGTCCACCAAAATTTGGTAACGCACAGCCTAATAGACATTTTGACAAAACAATTATTACCTCAAAAAATATAATTTTTTCAATTTTCACTCATTAGGGCTTTTTTGTAGACCGAAATGCCATGATTTCGCTCATTTTTTTTAATCAAAATAGTTTCAGCCGTTTTTAAGATATTTCGGAAAAAAAGAAGGAAAAAACCACTTTTTTCATGCACGATTATAATACTTGACCATACCCTGTATGGTAAAGTAAAAATCTATTTAGAAATACTTTTCTTAGTCAATAAACATAGATAATCTATTTTAAACAATTTTATAATTTTGAAAGTTCTGATCCCAACAGTATTTTGTTTCGTGGGCCTGTCTACATTATAAATATTATTAAAAAGAATACAGTTGACCCAATCCTTGTTAAATTAGTTTTTGTTGTCCTAAATAGACAGCCAATATAGAGGTTAAGTACCTGGATGCACCGAGCGATGCACGGTAACCCCTGACCCCCCCCCCCAAACCACACACCTCGTCCCCACCACTGCACTTATATTTATTAAATACATAGCTATATATAATATATTCAATTATTTCCACACTTATAATAAAAGTCTAATTCAAAAATATTCATTTTAGTAAAAGTAAAAAGCAAAAATTCTTAAAATAGTTCTATGGTCCAGTGGTAAAGTGTGTGCCTCTGATGCAAGAGATCTCAGGTTCTAATCTGACATCCGGTGAGTCATTTTTTTTTATTGAGATTTTCATCTATCAATAATTTCTTTAATTAAGAAAAATCAATTAAGATGAATTTTGATGATAGCCAGATCGTTTTCCCATCTTCAAAACTTGTTAATAGATTTTGTTACATCAAAATCGGTAGGGCCGTTTCCAAAATAGAACCAAGATACAAATATATAAATAAATAAATATATATATATATAAATAAATAAATATACAATTTTTGCTCGTTTAATAAGAGTAGATAAAGACATTCCAGGAGATTCAGATCTTAGAATGATAAATCCAACATAGACAATGTCTCTTAAAGTATTTTATTTAATGGAAATATCTGTTAGATTCCCATTAACGTTCCTAGATACTACACCCAGCCAAGACTATATCTTAGCTAAGTTGACCAAGTTTCGATAGCTTTCAATCTTGGATAGAACTGCACTGGACTATCTTTTAAGGGTAAATGACATTGCGCCAGTACAGATAGGCGTTGGCCAATATGCCAAGAAATTAATATTTCATAAATACCTGAAATTTTTTCCTTATTTTCTCCGAAATAACAAGATTGATCATTGACAAACTTGCTTTTATAAGATCAAACGCAATTTTAAATAGTATGAATAGATCCTTTGATATGTTATTTAAAAAATGGGGTAAATACGTAAATCATCTTATTTTATTTCAAGATTTTAGACCAATAAAATGTTTTCATTTTTTTTTCTTTTTTCAAGCATCAAAAAGTACCAAGATTATTAACAACTTTTGATACCCGTTGCTTGCTTTATTTAACCTGATCCTCTCACTTTTATTTCTTAGAACATCCACATTTACATTACACTTCTATAAATATCCTGTCTGTTTATATCCCTGCGAAAATTATATTCAAATTCGAATGGAAGTTAATTACATTGATGATTGTTTGTTAATAGGAAAAAAAATTCACCCCCCCCCCCCCCCCCCGAGTAGACTGTGAGATAAATTTATTCTAAAATCAGTGAATCAATCACTCATCAAATAAATAAACAAATCAACTTTATTATCTTTGCTCAACTTTATCGGAATTTTTTATTCATCTATTTTCTTTGATACGGATTTAGTGGAAAACTTAGAAAATTACATAAAAAATAATTGTGTATTTTTTTAAAAGAAGCAAAGATTTATACTATAATATCAAGTTCATAATCATAGACAGTATAAATCTCGAGTATTTCTACTGTTCAACTGAAATATTGAGGAGAAGTATGATAACCACCTATCTTTAGTAAATCTTCGGATTATATTTCGCTTTGTTTATTTAGTCAAAAGTTTACATTACCCCCCTATATTTTACATTTTTTTTTTTTTTTTTTAATGCAATCGAATGCAAGAAGGGGTGCACCAGTAAAGATGTAGCCCCTATGGATCTCGAAAGACCCTTGCATTACCGAAGAGAAGGGAAAGTAAGTAAGTAAGTAAGTAAGTAAGTATGTAGACGCAGGTGTCTATGCACCCTGGTTTTGAAGGTTTGAAGATCATAGGTGCTGGGAAAGATAGAGGCTGGGAGAGAGTTCCAGTTCCTTGAAGTCATGGGGATATATGTATTCGCGAATGAAGTGGTCCGGCACTTTTCCAATTTGACAGCGAAAGAGTGTTGGGAGTCGGCAAAACGTGTGCTGCGTGCAAAGCATGCTTTGGGGGAATTATTGATTTTATCTCGTCAGAGCACCTGCCGTGATAGTATCTATAGAAGAGGGAAAGGGCAGAGACATCTCTTCGATGAGCTAGCGAGTCGAGGGAGTCGGTGAGGGTAGAATCGTCAATTAGCCTGACGGCTCGTTTCTGAATTGCATCAAGGGTAGCAAGAGAATATTTTGAGGCTCCTCTCCATAGATGAGAGCCGTATTCGAGACAGGGGCGGATTTGGGCCTTGTAGATGGTGAGAAGTTGTGGGGGTTTGTAAAATCGCTTGGACCTGAATAAGAAGCCAATCTTCCTTGCTGCAGATTTCGCCACAGAGGAGATGTGTTCATTCCAAGACAGGTCAGATGCGACAGAGACGCCCAACATGGATAGGCTGTCACACATTTTCAGGGTATTCGAATCGAAGTGAATATCAGGGAAATCTCTATTTTCGCGCCTAGAAATTAGACAACATTGAGTCTTATTTGAATTAAAGTTAACTAAATTTATATTTGTTCCGTATTATCGTTCCCTAATGGATGCACTTGATAATCATTTCATATTAAACAGAGATACGACAAACAACATTTCTACCCGTTTCTTAGTGAATCTTTATAACGAAAATAGCACATCTTCAGCTACGTGAACTACAGTTTACATTTAAGACTACGTTAAAAAAACTACTAAAAACTGTCACTAATCTTGAAATTTTCAAAAATTTCGAAATTTACCTCTTATATTAGTACGAGCTTTTCGTGCGTGCCTTCGGCACGCCCTCGAAGCTCGGCCCTCCGGGCTGGTGCCCTGGCGGGCGGCGTCTCAGTCCAAAAATTTTATTCCTCGTAAAAAACCACGCTCCAAATATATACCTGTAAACTCCCGAAAATACATAGTCTCTTAAAAGTTTCACCTCATTTTCGTCCTGACACAGCTACAGAAATGAGGCTCTAGATATGAATCTGGTAGTATTTTTTTTCTATAATCTACAGCATTGTGATATTTTTTGTGTGGAAATATGTAGATTTATTTAAATAAGTGGGATCGTGTGAGGAGGAGAATTATATTATATCATTTTTTTTTAAATTTGGGATCGATAATCGATATAAGGCTCCAAATATTTAAAAGAGATCAGGTGTTGTTTGTATGACAGGCTGCTACATCCAGTATCGCCATGAGAAACTCATATGGGCATGCGTGTCTTAAGTCGTTCAATTTTGTAAAAATAAAAAAATAAGAATAACAAAATTTAGATTTTTAAAAAATTATAAAAAAAGTGGCAAATTATTAAAAAATAAACAAATAATATATAAAATATAAATCAAATAAGATGTGATTGATTTCTTTTTCTGTGCGCAAAGAAAAGCGAATTGAATATTTAATTTTTGAGTGGTGAGGGGGGGGGGGAATAATTATCAATATATTTAATGTTTCTTAATTTAAAATCAATTGGAGTCTTTCATTTCAAAATTCGAGTCCAAATTACGATTATATTTCAAATTTGCCGCAAATATACCGACGGCGCACCCTGTCGGCAGCATTACGTCAGCGTTGCGGCAAATTAATCTAGGCAAATTTATATAGTATGGCATTCATCCCTTAACAAGACTCAAGTAAAAAATTTTTACAACTTTTGTCAATAAAAATTTGGAAAATAAGGTCATTATATTTGTATTCCTATATTGCCCAAGCTTTTGTCAACCAATTATCCCTATTTATAATTAAATTGAAGCGATAATATGGACTTCTCATGCGTTTGATACATAGAAAGTAATATAGCAAATTAAAAATAAGCTGACGTGTTCTGATGTGGCCATCTACTTGACTTTACCATACAACCTGGCCCCTCACTTATATTTAATAAAATTATTTATAATTATATAGGGGAGGGGGCTAGTTTTGCATTTTTAGACTCCGGAGGTCCCACTGATTATGTATACAAAATTTGGTTGAGTTTGGTACAAGAGCCTAGATTTTCATTTTTTGACTGCCCCCCCCCCCATTTGGGGCGGCTAGTTTTTGCATTTTTATACTTCTGGGGTCTCACTGATTATGTATTCAAAATTTGGTTGAGTTTGATACAAGGGCCTAGATTTTTAATTTTTAACCCCCCCCCCCCTCCACCCCCCTTAATTTTGGGTCAAAATCCACCAAAATCTAATGAGCTTTTAATCTCAATGCACCAAAACTACTTGCGAAATTTGGTTTCGATATTCACACTAGATTTTGAGCTAGCTCGTCCACAAAAATTTGGTAACGCACAGACTAACAGACATTTTGATAAAACAATTATTATCTCAAAAAATATATTATTTTCAATGTTTACTTATTCGGGCTTTTTGTAGAGCGAAATACCATGGTTTCGCTCAATTTTTTTAATCAAAATAGTTTGAGCCGTTTTTGAGATATTTCGAAAAAAAAGGAGGAAAAAAACACTTTTTTCATGCACGATTATAATACTGGACCATGCCCCGATGGTAAATTAAATAAAAATTTTTAAGAAAAAAATAAAAACCGACTTCAAAAAATTAAGTGCAACAAATATAAAAATACACTAAAAGGTATAAAATAATTATTATCTTATTTAGTTACAACTAAACGACGAAATATTAACACGAAATTACTTTTTAAAGTCGGTGCCAAACAAACTATATCTATAAGCGAGCGTACCCGCCAAACGTACTAAGTAAGATCCGTCGAGTGCGATTCATAAAAGGTATATGTTTGGCACCAACTTCAAAAAGTAATTTCGTGTTAATATTTCGTCGTTTAGTTGTAATTAAATAAGATAATAATTATTTTATACCTTTTAGTGTATTTTTATATTTGTTGCACTTAATTTTTTGAAGTCGGTTTTTATTTTTTTCTTAAAAATTTTTATTTTCTCTTTTAGTGATGTTATTAATAGTGATTATATCATCAGAACTTGACCAAATTAATATGACACCATCCCTAAGACACCCCCTTTCGGATAAAAAAAAGAACCATCGAAATCGGTTCATAAACAAAGAGGTTAGGTCTAAACAAACCTAATAAAAAAGGTCTAATACCTATGAAAAAAAATCGAAAAAAAAATGGGACCAATCGGAAGCTAGACTGGACCCAATGCAAAAAAAATTTTCAAAATCGGTTGACAATTAGCGGAGATATGAGGTAACATAGGCACAAAAAAAAAAAAAAAAAAAAAAAAAATTCAATCGAATAGAGAACCTCCTCCTTTTTTGAAGTCAGGTTAAAAATGTGTCAAAAGGGGATACTTTTCAAAAAAAAAATATATAATAACATATGTTGTTTTTCCAGTAAAGATTACTCAGTCCGTTAAATTATGAATGAGATTGATGTCTCAGTGTTAGTTTGTCTAAGGCTCTTGATTATTCATTCAGTGAGGCATAGTGCAGAACCTCCGACACATCCTGTGCCCACAATGACATAGATAATGCCATTCGTTTGATACCAAAGCGCATCTTTCTACGCCATAAACAATTCAAACTCCACAATCCTAATTATATTATTATTATAATTAAGTAATGGAGAGGGATTCAGCCAATGGGTAGCCTCTGCTGAATAAAAAACTCCCGATTATAGAAAACGTTTCGGCTTTAATTGAATAATGCCATCATCAGTTCCTAAGAGAGTATTAGCGACACAATTGATTTTATAAATAAATTGTCCGCGGGCAGAGTTGTTGTGGATTTTATCATAATATATACAAAATTATATGAATTACAAAATGGTACATAAATCTTGGTGTGCTCTCACTTGATATGGGCAACGTCTCAAGTACAAATATAGCAAATTTCAGTTTCATTCAATTATAATTTGCTATATTTGTACTTGAGACGTTGCCCATATCAAGTGAGAGCACACCAAGATTTATGTACCATTTTGTAATTCATATAATTTTGTATATATTATGATAAAATCCACAACAACTCTGCCTGCGGACAATTTATTTATAAAATTAATTGTGTCGCTAATACTCTCTTAGGAACTGATGATGGCATTATTTGGTTAAAGCCGAAACGTTTTCTATAATTGGGAGTTTTTTATTCAGCAGAGGCTACCCATTGGCTGAATCCCTCTCCATTACTTAATTATATACATATACAGCCATCAAATTGTATCAACTTTGTATTATTATTATACTCTACATACTATATAAAGGTTATTTTCTTAATTTGACAATCCTTCCTTTTATATGCCAAATAATATCTAATATATACTCCTAAATTCAGACAAGGGCTTAAGTTTAAAAGTATAAGTTCTAATATTTAATATAGTACAAAAAAATTACATAGGGAGTCGTAGATCTATAGGAATAAAAGCTTTCTTGTTGAGACTGTACGCCATGCCATATAACATGCTTGTGTTCGAACGTCACGGGAAACGTAACCCGCCTTTAGGAGTAATGTTCGCCGGTTTGAATGACTCATCGCCCACTATTCTCGCAGCTCTTGATGGTCGATGATTCGCAATTGACGACCGATGGGCGCTTCCTCTTTCTTTTCCTATAGTCTGTTTAGTAATTTTCTTATTTGATAAATTTTACAATATTATAATTAGATATTATTAATTAACAGGAATAGCAGGGAATTGGACAAAAAAAAATTTTAAGAGAAAAATAAAAACCGACTTCAAAAAACTAAATGCAACAAATATAAAAATACACTAAAAGGCATAAAATAATTATTATCTTATTTAGTTACAACTAAACGACGAAATATTAACACGAAATTACTTTTTAAAGTCAGTGCCAAACAAACTATACCTATAAGCGAGCGTACCCGCCAAACGTACTAAGTAAGATCCGTCGAGTGCGATTCATAAAAAAGGTATATGTTTGGCACCAACTTCAAAAAGTAATTTCGTGTTAATATTTCGTCGTTTAGTTGTAACTAAATAAGATAATAATTATTTTATACCTTTTAGTGTATTTTTATATTTGTTGCATTTAATTTTTGAAGTCGGTTTTTATTTTTTTCTTAAAAATTTTTATTTTTCTCTTTTTAGTGATGTTATTAATAGTGATTATATCGTCAGAACTTGACCAAATTAATATGACACCATCCCTAAGACACCCCTTTCGGATAAAAAAAGAACCATCGAAATCGGTTCATAAACAAAGAGGTTAGGTCTAAACAAACCTAATAAAAAAGGTCTAATACCTATGAAAAAAATCGAAAAAAAATGGGACCAATCGGAAGCTAGACTGGACCCAATGCAAAAAAAAATTTCAAAATCGGTTGACAATTGGCGGAGATATGAGGTAACATAGGCACAAAAAAAAATTCAATCGAATAGAGAACCTCCTCCTTTTTTGAAGTCGGTTAATAAAAAACAGAGTTTTTATTGAATGGGCCAGACGTTTCGTCGATTAATTTCGACTTCCTCAGTGACTCATTCTATCACTCTTTGTCAAAGACAGTTCCACTACGCGACGAAACATCCTTTAATCCTTTTTATTTAAACTATAATACATTGTTGGATCATGCCCCAATTGCTCAAGAATCTTGAACTTTTACACACTTTTTTTTTTTTGTGATAATTTTGATTAAAGGTTTGTAATTTTTTGATTGTTCAAGTGTGTAAAAGTTCAAGATTCTTGAGCAATTGGGGCATGATCCAACAATGTATTATAGTTTAAATAAAAAGGATTAAAGGATGTTTCGTCGCGTAGTGGAATTGTCTTTTGACAAAGAGTGATAGAATGAGCCACTGAGGAAGTCGAGATTAATCGACGAAACGTCTGGCCCATTCAATAGAAACTCTGTTTTTTATTTTTGTCCAATTCCCTGCTATTCCTGTTAATTAATGCTTATTATGGATACGAGTGATTTACCATTAGATATTATTTTATTTAGATCAGGGGCTAAAAATGAAAATTTTGTTGATAAATATGGAAATTGACTGAATCCCAAAGATAGTAAGGTACATGCACCAAATAAGGCCTATCTAATCTTGAAAATTTTACTTTACCATACAGGGTATGGTCAAGTATTGTAATCCTGTATGAAAAAAGTGTTTTTTTTTCCTTTTTTTTTCGAAATATCTCAAAAACGGCTGAAACTATTTTTATTAAAAAAATTGAGCGAAACCATGGCATTTCGCTCTACAAAAAAGCCCTAATAAGTGAACATCGAAAAAATTATATTTTTTTAAATAATAATTGTTTTGTCATAATGTCTGTTAGTCTGTGCGTTACCAAATTTTTGTAGACGAGCTAGCCCAAAAACTAGTTTGAATATCGAAACCAAATTTCACACGTAGTTTTGGTCCATTGAGATTAAGAGCTGATTAGATTTTGGTGCATATCGACCCAAAATTAAGGGGGTGGAGGGGGGGGGGGGTTAAAAATTAAATATCTAGCCCATTTGAGCAAACTCAACCAAATTTTGTATACATAATCAGTGGACCCCCAGAAGTCTAAAAATGCAAAAACTAATCGCCCAAAATGGGGGGGGGGAGGGGGGGTCAAAAAATGAAAATCTTGCCCATTTACCAAACTCAACCAAATTTTGTATACATAATCAGTGGGACCTCAGAAGTATAAAAATGCAAAAACTACCCCCCCCCTACATTATTATAAATAATTTTAGTGGCCAGGTTGTATGGTAAAGTCAAGTGTATGGCCACATCAGAACACGTCAGCTTATTTACTATTTTTTTGGCAAGGCAAAACTTTTTGAAATTTTTACAGCAACAGCTTCCAGATCTGTCTAAAAGGAAATGGGAATTTGGAATCAATTGTATTGATCAAATTACTGGAATAATACAATTTTCAAAATATAAACACCGGGCCCTATTCGGACACCCCTGTTCCGAATAAGGCCCATGTGTTAAAACGATCGCCCCCTCCGCCCCCCTGGATCCGCCCTTGCCCCGAACCCTTCTACTTGGACCTACACCCGCTTACTACGCCCCTGGACCCCACCCCCTGAATCCCCACCTCCACCACAACACATCCCCCTCACCCAGTTTTTGCATTTCTAGCCTTCTAGTGACCCACAGATTATGTATACAAAATTTGGTTGTGTTGGCTCCAAGGACAAGAATTTCTTTTTTTTTTGGGGGGGGGGGGGATTTTCTAAACAAAGTTGTCAGAAATCACATCCCCTAAAACTTTGCTAATACTCGTAAAATTTTTGCTGTAGAGTTATTAGTTTATGAGTTATTTGATAATTTCCATTAGTACGCCCCCAAACCCAATTTTGGGGTCAAAATATCAAATCGTTTTATAGCATTTAAGTTAGAAGACATCTGATCTAAATATGAAATTTCCTAATAATCCCTTCGGTCGTTTTTACGTGAATCGTCAACTTTTGCTCGGAACCCACGTAAATATACATACATACGTATAGGAGTATTTTGTTGAGGGTGTTTTCGTTCATAACTTTGCTTGCAACCAAAATTTGGCGTGATTTGGACCAATGTACAGACAAACCCTTAATTTTATTTATATGTGTATATATTTATTTCCATTACCCAGAGGACAACCTTTTTGTTTTCAATCAAAAATATTTCGACGAAGAAATCATTTTAACCAGAATATAGAATTCAATATGATATTATAATCTTGTTTTACTCTGTATTCTAACACAAAATATAAGAGCAATAATATAAATATATAGTGCGTTTCTGAAAACTTTCATTCTCACTTCCTGATCAAATGATCTTGCATAAATAATCTATTTCAACACCCATTCATATAAAAGCTTGGGAATTTTTACACGCGAAAATTGCATGACTTTTCTTTGTATTATTTTAGTCTATTCTAGTGTCGAGTTGAATGAAGCGTTACTTATAATTAGAAATTAAATAAATCCCAAAAGTCATAAATTAGTTAATAAAATTAATTAGGCATTGAATCAGAGGCTGAGAGGGAAAGTACCATCATTTAGGTAACAGTGTCAGTGAATTGGCATCTTGGTTCTTTGATGAAAAAATTATAATATTATAAAGTAAAAATTTTTTTACTGATTGAAAGCAATTCTTATTTTTTAATTTTTAACCGACTTCAAAAAAGGAGGAGGTTATCAATTCGACTGATTTTTTCGCCAATTATGAACCGATGTCGATGATTTTTTTTGCATTGGGTTCAGTCTACTTCCCGATTGGTCCCTTTTTTTCATTGGTATAGGATCTTTTTTGATATGTATGTTCGGACATAACTTCTTTGTGACCGATTTCAATGATTCTTCTTTTATTGGAAAGGGGGTACTTTAGGTGTGGCCCCATATTAATTTGGTCAAGTTCTGATGATAAGATCAATGACGAAATAACGTAAATCTCCAATACTTATGAGCAAATAATCTAAATTATAATAAATAAAATCTTTTATAAAAAAAACAATCTTAAAATTTTAAACCCGCAAACGTTTCGAGAAAATTTCTATATTTATGAACCGATTTTAATGATTCTTTTTATATTGTAAAGAGGGTACCTTAGAGGTGGTCCCATATTAATTTGGTCAAGTTTTGATGATATGATCAATGACGAATTAATGTAAATTTATAATTCTTATGAGCAAATAATCGAAATTATAATAAATAAAATCTTTTATGAAAAAATCAATTTTAAAACGTTCATTTAAAACCCGCCAACGTTTCTAGATAATTTCTATATTTATTAATTTAATTTTATTATTATTTTCTGATTCATTCGCCCGACGCTTTATCTTACGAGATGCCTGCAAGGTATTATATAAAGTCACTATTAATAACATCACTAAAAAGAGAAAAAATAAAATTAATTTTTATAAAAAATAAAATAAAACCGACAGTAAATCCTGTCGAGTTTGATTCATAAAATGTATATGTTTGGCACCGACTTCAAAAAGTGATTTCATGTAAATATTTCATCGTTTAGTTGTAACTAAATTAGATAATTATTTTATACCTTTTAGTGTATTTTATTTTATTTTGAGTTCTTATTATTTTATTTGTTGCATTTAATTTTTTTTTATAAAAATTATTTTTATTTTTCTCTTTTTAGTGATGTTATTAATAGTGACTTGAGATAATATATTGTATGCATCTCATAAGAGAAAGGTCGGGCGAATGAATCAGAAAATAAAAAAAAATACAATTCATAAATATACAAAATTTTCTCGAAACGTTTGCGGGTTTTAAACTTTAAGATTGTTTTTTTTTATAAAATATTTTATTTTTTATAATTTAGATTATTTGCTCATAAGTATTGGAGATTTACGTTATTTCGTCATTGATCTTCAGAACTTGACCAAATTAATATGGGGCCACACCTAAAGTACCCCCTTTCCAATAAAAGAATAATAATTAAAATCGGCCTATAAACAAAGAAGTTATGTCCGAACATACTGATCAAAAAAGGTACAATACCAATGAAAAAAACGGGAAGTAGACTGAACCCAATGCAAAAAAATCATCGACATCGGTTCATAATTGGCGAAGAAATCAGATAACATAGACACAAAAAAAGTCAGTCGAATTGATAACCTCCACTTTTTTGAAGTCGGTTAAAAATTAAAAAATAAGAATAGTTTTCAATCAGTAAAAATTTTTTTAATTTATAATATTATAATTTTTTCATCAAAGAACCAAGATGTTAATTCACTGATACTGTTACCTAAATGATGGTACTTTCCCTCTCTGCCTCTGATTCAATGCCTAATTAATTTTTTTGAAGTCGGTTTTATTATTTTTATTAATTTTCAAATTTTCATTGATCAAGGGAGAAATTCTCCCGAAACGTTTGGGTTTGATTAAACGATTTAAGATTGTTTTTATAAACTATTTGTATTTATTATAATATTATGTACATATAAATTTTATTTCTTACCGGTAGTACTATTTAGTTTTCTCCATAGGAATTTCTTTGCATTGTCATCTTGGATAGTTAGATAGCTTTAGTCCAAGTGCAATTTTAAAACTCGTGACTGAGTCATGGCTTGTTTTGATGATCCTAGTAGTATTGCAGTGTTTTCAAACTTTTACATTTATGACCAGAATTTGAATTTTTTAAATAGAAAATTATTTTGTTGATTTTGTTCTCTTGCACAGTTGTGTATTAACAACATAAGATGAGTAAAAAGTTTTAAAATTGTGATTGTGATTTATTTGTATATTTTCAATCGACAAAAGCTTTATATATCAAAAGTAATAATGATCCCAACTAAAACATTCTGTGAAAAACAGGCCAAATTGAAAAAAGTAGTGTGTAGCCAAGTTATATTCGGCAAGAATAATTAAGTTCTGAAAATAGTACTTTCAATTAAAATGCATTATTTCCATTTTGAATGACAATCTAAATTTATGGATTCTAAATTTTTAATTTAGATTATTTTCATGAAACTTGGCTGTTACGAATTATACCTACTGTAAGGGTTAATGAACTAAATTTGTGACCATTTCATGAAAATAAATCTAAAATTTAATTTCATTCAAAATGGAAAGAATGCATTTTAAGTGAAAATACTATTTTCTCAACTTAATTATTCTTAATAAGTTAATGGAGACTCGTGGAAAAGGTCCACAGTGATCTTTTAGCCAAAGTTTCCGTTTGTATGTATTATTGTTGTTGTAGTACACACAAAAACTATATAAAAAGTTTTTTACTACATACCTACCATCCGTATCATATTTTTTCCGAAATACCTCAACATTCTACAACAACAATAATACATACAAACGGAAACACTGGCTACAAGATCACTGTGGACCTTTTCCACGAGTCTCCATTAACTTATTAAATTTTATGAGGTTATTATACCGACATTTGGTCTGTTTTTGATATTGTTGATTCATTCTCTCTCTCTCTTCTCACTTTCATCTGTTAAGTTCACTTCCTGAACATAGTAAAGAGAGTTACTTACATTTCTAATTAAATTGTTGGATTGTTTCGGCAACGTCGGCCCAATTAATGAGATTACTTGTCACCCACCAACCTCCCCCACACAAAAACTATATAAAAAGTTTTTTACTACATACCTACCATCCGTATCATATTTTTTCCGAAATACCTCAACATTCTACAACAACAATAATTAATTATTCTTGGCGAATTTAACTTGGCTGCACACTAGATTTCACTACTTTTTCGAACTTGGCCTGTTTTTTCACAGAATGTTTTGGTTGAGATTTCTCTTCTTTTTGTAAGCTACTTGAAAAGCGCTATGTAAAATTTAAGTTGAGTTTGATCCAACGGGCTAGAATTTTAATTTTTGAACCCCCCCCCCATTTTGAAGAGGTTGAAAGATAGAAACTTTGGATTTTTGGAATTTTTCCTTTGATTGTGTTGCAAACTCTAATAGCAGGCGAAATTTAATGATGCTGGAATGATTGGAAGTACCCTATAGGTTTTGATGACCTGTCAGTGAGTGAGTGCCAAAATTAGCTATTTTCTCAGGTCCATATCTCAGAATCTATTTAAGCTATATTATTGAAATTTGGTACTCTCTTCAAGATGGATTACATAATTATATGTGTATAATTTCAGCTTTGTATCTCAAATGGGTTCCGAGCTGCAGGGGGTCGAAATTGGCTCGAAATGGTTCATGTAAATAGCATACTGCGTTATACGACCAAGCCAATACCTGAACTTAGGCTGCGCACTCTGTGCGCTTTGATTTTAAGCGGAATTAATTTCAATTTTTGATTTAAATCAAATAAATATTTCCTAAAAGATTCAACGACAAAACATTAAAAAAATTTATAAAATTATATTTATAATCTCAGAAACTGTGTTGTAACTATGAATCAATATTGTCTTAAAATATGTATTAGTTATTGTATAATGTTGGTTTAGTTTTTTAAAACACTGGTAATAAGAGTTTCTTAATTATAATTAAATATGTAAGTAAATTTTCCGATATCCCGTATAGTGCAATGTTAAAGAGCCTGAAAAACTCGATTTTTGAATTTTAATATCTCAGGAACTTTATTGTTCATAAATTTCGTTTGGCCACCAATCCATGCCGAAGTATTTAAATAATAATATGTCTGAATTTCAAAAAAATCCTAAAAAAAACCCATTTGGCGGAACAATTACCTTAATCTCAATAAATATTAAAAACAAATTTTTGCTTCCCTTTCATTTTCAGGTAGATGTCACACAAAATTCAAAACAAAACTTTAGCAACGAAATTTTCTCTGGAGAGAGACGGACTGGTAGAAATTTTAATAGAATGTAATGGAAGGCAGCAGAGGTAGTGAGGAAGAAAAAAATAACACATATAAAATAAAGTGTAATTTATTGGAATCCTTCTCCTTTCTTTCAAACCGACGTTTCGGAGGATTTTTTCCCTCCTTCTTCAGGGTTTCAAAAGTTAATGATTGAAACAAACCAAATGCCTTCTTCTCTCCCACAGTAGTGTTCAAAAACATTCT
>JALMQS010000902.1:217024-282661 GCA_024734495.1 Forficula auricularia
ATAATTTTCAATCTTTAAAAGATCCGCATCTACAAGTATACCTTCGACTCAGACCCAAACACTAATTTTTAGTACAAGCATTTTCTTGCGACTATATCATAAAAAACACTATTCCAATCATCAATACATAATTATATGAAAATGTAAGAAGATATTTCCTTCAGGGAAATCTAGTGCCCTAAATGAATTTATTTTGCTCGACTCTGTCCCCCGCCAGCTGTTTGACCTCTCTAAATGTCTGGCATCCCATATCCCCAATTTTTTGGTTGAAATATTCTAATCTGGGTCTTCCCTTTCCCCTTTTCTTTCCCACCTCCCCCTCCAAGATATCCCTAAGCAGTCCCCCATGTCTCAGTGTGTGCCCCATCATCTGACCTCTTCTCTTCAGACTCTTCCACAAGGTTCTTCTTTCTCCGATTCTTCCAAGAACTGTAATTTTATCCATCCATTTGATATTCATCATTCTTCTGTAGCACCACATTTCGAAAGCCTCTAATCACTTTCTCTCCGCTTTTCTAATTGTCCAGGTTTCACACCCGTACATGGCTATGCTCCATACATATGTCTTCAATAGCAACTTCCTGTTTTCTAAGCTGATTGAGGAGGAGCATAAGTTTTTGTTTTGAATTAAACCCCATTTTTGCTTGGGCAATTCTTGATTTAATTTCGTTTTCGCTCCTCCCATCCCATGTTATTTTACACTTCCTAGGTAGCGGAATTCCTTAACTCCTACTAGGATTCGTTTTTAGTTCTATCAAATTTGTTAGAGCTTGCTTGCATTTTAACAAAAAATAATAGAAACCTCGGAATTCGCGTGACTTGATATACCTATATTATTATTATCCATTCTTTCAAAACTTAATGTGAGAATGTAATTTACTTCAAGAGTTATTTCTCACACAATTGAAATAAATCTAACACTAGTTGACCATCAGGAGTAGTATTGTTGCTTTTGTGACTTACTAATGTTGAAATCGAGGGGTAAACTGCGATTGGAATTAGGTGTACGCCGTCTTTAGATTAATTGGACAATCTGTTGTCATCTAATATTATTCTACTTGGAAATAAGTGGTAGTGGAAGTAGGTGTACACGATTTTTAGGTCGCGGTTCACCCCAAATCTAGCTTATCTAACATCACATATCGAACATTTACCAATTTTATCTTTATAAATTACCTAACCATTACCGCGGTGTTTCAATTGAGAAAAACACAAACCATTGAACTTGTGATACGTGTTAAGCAGTAGTTTTAAAAAAAAACGTTGAAAGTGTTTTTGATAAAAATAAATTGATATCTCTGATGTGGCCATCCACTTGACTTTATCATACAAAACCTTAATATTTAATAAAATTATTTATAATCATGTAGGGGGGCTACTTTTTGCATTTTAGACTTTTGGGGCCTCACGGATTATACAATCAAAATTTGGTTGAGTTTGGTACAAGGGCCTATATCCATTTCTGACCCCCCCCCCATTTTGGATGGTAGTTTTTGCATTTTTAGATTTCTGGCTGCCCATGGATTACGTATCCAAAATTTGGTTGAATTTGCTCAAATGGTCTAGATTTTTAAATATTACCCCTCCTCCCACCTTAATTTTGGGTCGATATGCAACAAAATCTAATCAGCTCTTAATCCTTCAGGGCGATAAGGGTTCTTTGATGAATTTTTACAGCTTCAACAGGAGAACTTATAGTGAAATCGCCATGCGCTAGGAATTGTATATAGAAAGAAAAAAAAGGGGGAAAAAATAATTTTTTTTTGTAAATATATTATGTAAATTAATGTTCCTATAATTATGTAAATGCTCCTATAATTAAATTCACCCGGCTATGTAAATATTTCTTGTTAGTGGAGGCCCCCACCTGCGTGGCCCAATAAACGAAAAATCAATGCACTAAAAAATTTGGTTCTGATATTCACACTAGTTTTTGAGCTAGCTCGTCCACAAAAATTTGGTAACGCACAGACTAACAGAATAACAACCTAACAGACATTTTGACAAAACAATTAATATCTCGAAAAATATAATTTTTTCCGATGTTCACTTATTAGGGCTTTTTGTAGACCGAAATGCCATGGTTTCGGCCAATTTTTTTTAATCAAAATAGTTTCAGCTGTTTTTTAGATATTTCACTTGCTATTTGCAGTCCATGTTGACTTAAAATCAAAAATAGCCATCGATTCTCATCTAATACTTGAGGAATAACAATTCTACTTTCGATTTTTGACATTTCGATTATTATTAGTAACCAATGCTGAAGACATGGAGGAATGGCCTTAAAATAAAAAATTACTATCGATTCTTATCTAATACTAGAGGAATAACCTTATTGCATTCCATTTTTGATGTTTTGACTATTAATGGCAACCTCTACTGAAAACGTGGAAGAATCGACTTAAAATCAAAAAGAATTTAGCCTTTTTGATTTTAAGTCGATTCTTCCACGTTTTCAGTAGAGGTTGCCATTAATAGTCAAAACATCAAAAATGGAATTCACTAAGGTTATTCCTCTAGTCTTAGATAAGAATCGATCGTTATTTTTGATTTTAAGCCGATTCCTCCATGTCTTCAGCATTGGTTACCAATAATAACCGAAACGTCAAAAATCTAATGTAGAATTGTTATTCCTCAAGTATTAGATGAGAATTTGGATAAAGTAAAAAATAAAGATAGAGCTTCGCCTGTGTTCTCTAGGTTATGCATTCGAATCGAACGCTCTGAATTGCTGGTTGCATCATAGGCGTTAAATATTAAAACCTTATGTTTTTGAATATCACTAAAAAAATCAGATAATTTCAATCTAGACAAACACACATATCAGGATTAAATTTACTAATTGATTTGTCAAAATGTCTGTTAAGACGTTACCAAATTTTGTGTACGCTCTCACACAAAAAATAGTGTGAATATCAAAACGAAATTTCACATGGGGTTCTTTTCGTGTAAATAATTATAAATTATTTGATTAAGACACAATTTTTTTTTTTTTTTTTTTTTTTAATGCAATCGAATGCAAGAAGGGGTGCACCAGTAAAGATGTAGCCCCTATGGATCTCGAAAGACCCTTGCATTACCGAAGAGAAGGGAAAGTTGTTTAAGTGAGAGGGTGTAGACGTAGGTGTCTATGCACCCTGGTTTGAAGGTTTGAAGATCATAGGTGCTGGGAAAGATAGAGGCTGGGAGAGAGTTCCAGTTCCTTGAAGTCATGGGGATATATGAATTCGCGAATGAAGTGGTCCGGCACTTTTCTAATTTGACCGCGAAAGAGTGTTGGGAGTCGGCAAAACGTGTGCTGCGTGCAAAGCATGCTTTGGGGGAATTATTGATTTTATCTCATCAGAGCACCTGCCGTGATAGTATCTATAGAAAAGGGAAAGGGCGGAGACATCTCTTCGATGAGCCAGCGAGTCGAGGGAGTCGGTGAGGGTAGAATCGTCAATTAGCCTGACGGCTCGTTTCTGAATTGCATCAAGGGTAGCAAGAGAATATTTTGAGGCTCCTCTCCACAGATGAGAGCCGTATTCGAGACAGGGGCGGATTTGGGCCTTGTAGATGGTGAGAAGTTGTGGGGGTTTGTAAAATCGCTTGGACCTGAATAAGAAGCCAATCTTCCTTGCTGCAGATTTCGCCACAGAGGAGATGTGTTCATTCCAAGACAGGTCAGATGCGACAGAGACGCCCAACATGGATAGGCTGTCACACATTTTCAGGGTATTCGAATCGAAGTGAATATCAGGGAAATCTCTATTTTCGCGCCTAGAAATTAGACAACATTGAGTCTTGTTTGAATTGAAGTTAACTAAATTTTGAGAGCCCCATTTATTCAGTTTGTCTAGGTCGAGAGTAATTGAGGAGGCAATATTGATTCGATTATTCGGGAGAGAGGGTTTGCCGTGTAGAGTGCTATCGTCGGCGTAACAATGAGTGGGGTTTGCCGTTTGATCAATAAGGTCGTTTATATAAATAAGGAAGAGTGTGGAGGAGATTACAGAGCGGGAACACCAGAGTTTGTGGAGAACGATTCAGATGATGTTCCATCCACCACAACTTTTATACTTCGGTTTGTCAGAAAGCTTTCAATCCATTTGCGAAGTGTTGGTGTGAATCCAAAGGCTGGTAGTTTGGCAAGAAGATTTTTGTGCCAAACCTGTAAATATAAGAAAGAGGGGCCCAGGTGAATGTTAAAGTCAATCATGTGGATGGCCACATCAGTTTATTTGAAACCATTCATACTTCGATTTCCAATAAGTAAATAAATTAATAATTATTATTATTATATTAACTATGGCATAAGCTCACGCGGGCCAGAAAACTTGTCAGATATACAGACAAATATTTTTCCATTTTATCTTCGCCGGCGCCGTGCTGACTGCTTTGCGGCTTAGTTATCGGTATAGTGAGACACGATTTTGTTTTGGGTTGAAGATTGGTCATTGCGTCGCTTAACCTCCCACGTATGCACACTAGGGTGGCCCTTATTTTGGGTATTTTCGAATTCTTACGCTGACAGAGGCTCATATGGTTCGAAATATCAATAAATAAAAAAAAATATCCCCCACGTTTCATGTCCCTATCTCAATTGTAACCTGTGCTTCAGAGCGATGCAAGTTTCCCATCTAAATAACATGGGGTTTTTCGCATTGAACGATCAATTTTTTTATTCCGGCCAAAGTAATATTTCAAAAAATTTGAATCTCTGTAAACTTTACCCTTATAATAGTAGCTATCCTTCAGAGTTTTTTCAGATTTTTAGTTATTATAATTTTGGAGTTACAGCTAGATAAAATACTGCCATATCTTAGTGTTAGTAAGTTATAGACTCCAAAATTATAATAGCTACAAATCTGTAAAAATTCTGAAGGGTAGCTACTATTATAAGGATAAAATCTACAGAGTTTCAAATTTTTTAAACCATTGCTTTGGCCCGAATAAAAAATTGATCGTTCAATACCAAAAACCCCATGTTATTT
Organism: Forficula auricularia; assembly: GCA_024734495.1. Lineage (NCBI taxonomy): Eukaryota > Metazoa > Arthropoda > Insecta > Dermaptera > Forficulidae > Forficula > Forficula auricularia. The sequence continues at coordinate 222,001 of JALMQS010000902.1, forward strand.
AGATGGGAATCTTACATCGCTCTGAGGCACAGGTTAAAATTGAGATAGGGGTTTAAAACTTGAAGGATATTATTTTTTATTTATTTCGGACCATATGAGCCCCTGCCAGCGTAAAAATTCGAAAATACCCAAAAATAAGGACCCCCTAATGCACACCAATTCTCGCAATAATAATTCCGATGGAACATACATCGGAAGTGTATGCCAACATTTGTCATTTTACTCAGCTAAAGTAATTCATTGGCCAAAGAAATTTGAAAAAAAAAAAATCGTTATTTTTTAAAATCTATTATATTTTCCATCTAAATGGGGTCCGTTTGTTATGTTGGAGCCCATCATGTTAATTTTAATACAACTTTCAAACTATGTGAATTGATTTTTTCATTTACACCACAATTCATTAACTTATTTATCATTTTTTTGAGATTCTTAAAAGTAAACAAGACGAAAATAGTCCAGTCAAATTGAGTTCCAAGTTTTGAAAAACTGCAATTTCTTTACAAATATTGCAGTTTTTCCTTCATAAAATGATAAATTTCTTCTTATAAACTTGGATTCTTGTCTCATTCTCTAGGAAATTTTATTGACTTGAATCGTTTAGCTGGACCACTTTTTTTTTGATAAAACTCTTTAGATTTATAGATATCCAGCATTTTCCATGAGTCTTCTGAGGATTCGGATCATTTCCTGTCATGGAAAATGTTGGATATCTATAAATTCAAGTTTTAATAAAAAAGTAGTACAAGTAAATGTTCAAGTCAACAAAATTTTCTTAGAGGATAAGATAGCAATCAAGTTTCTAAGATGAGTGGTTTTCATTTTATGAAGAGAAAAACTGCGATTTGATGCAAAAAATTCCATATTTTTCAAAACTTTCAACCTCATTGCGGCCACGGGTTACCATTATCCAATTAAGATGAAACTTTTGTTTGAATTGTAGCAAATTTAATCTAGTTTAAAAATCTATAGAGTGGTCTTTGTCGAAAACGTGCTCCTTCGTGGTCAAAATGGGAAAATATCGGGAAAAGTGCGAGTTGTTGAGGATCGGGGGACTGCTAGGTCGAAAACTTGTCCCCGAACGGTTGATCGGAGAAAAAAACCTAAATAATGAAATTTGTAGGGAATTTTATGAACTTTCATTTTGCAAATAAAAAGTATTTGCGAAAAGTTGATAGTTTCCGAGTAATAGCGGAAAACCGCCAAAAATGCAAGTTTTTCACACTGTCCTTTGCATTTACATAGAACGGAAGCAACACGAGGCTGTCCTTGCTTGGTGCAAGTAGACATTGCACGCATGGTGTATCCGAGATGATATGTCTGTGCATATACTAGTTATTTGTTTGAGACTATAGTTTCAGAAATGAGTTGGTCTTCATCATCGATCTGTTCTTCAATTATAAGTGTTTTTCATGGAGTCATTGTCCGCATGATATTGACTCCAGAGATGAAAAACTTTTATAATTGAAGAAAGACTGATGATGAAGACCAAGTCTCCCGAAACTACCGTCTCAAACAAATAGACATTCATAGACAGAGATATCATCTCGATATATATGTGTGTATGTTTATTTGCATCAAGTAGAGGACAACCTCTTTGTTTCTCTTTGAAAGTGAATCAACAACTCTGCTACTCTCGGCAAAACAAAACTTTTCAACTTTTCTGCATTTCTATTATACATTGTTGCGTCACGAAATTTTGGTGCGAGAGCCTCAGATTTGGATTCAGCGGCCCAAAAATCACAACTACCCTAAGCTATCTCTCCCCCACCCCGTTACTGAAGTTTGACAAACTATATTATTAAAGATAAAATTAATTTTAGTCCAGGAAACTGCGTCAACGGATAGGCTGATAGTTACATTAACTGCGGTAATAGATTTTTTCTTTAATCTTGTTATACAGGGTGAGTTTTTTGATCTTGAGACAGACTCAAAAACAGTCCATTATATGAAAAAAAAGTTTCAAATAAAAATTTATTTATATCAGGAGGAAAACTCAAATCTAAGCTATTGTTTGTCGACGTAGAACAAGCTTTCCCCATAGGGGCCCATTTGAGCACACTTTGACTGGACTAAAATGATTCATAAAATTATTATAATAATTTTGTATTTTTATTTAAAACAAACACAATAAATATTATTTTTAGTTAAATGGTAAATAAAAAGAGTTGAAATCTTTATTTCATATCACCATTTAATACTTTTACTTAAAATATTGAATTTCTCAAGTAATTTTAACATACTTACACGTTCAATAAGAAAAATGCTTAATTAACAATTTTTCTATTAGTTTATCTTAATTTCTTGTCTTAAATGCGTCTTTGGAAACCTTTAAAATATATTATTACCATGTATGAAACCTTACTTCAAAGCTCTTCTCTGAAACATGATAATGAAAAAAAAAAATATTATTATTAGATATTCATTATACATAAATATATTGTTTTTTTTAAATAGTCATTTTTTATTAGTCCACACAGGGTCAAAATACAAGTGGCAATCAAATACATAAATATACTGGTAAATAGTGATGTAACAAATTTTCCCATACGCATTCCTAAGAAACATGAAAATGTTTTTGCCATTATGCCAAAAAATTCTATGAAAATCGATTAAATATGGATAATTTTGAAGAAAAACAACTGGGGTCCAGGGGCGTAGCTGGGCTTGGTATGGGGGTGGGTTGCCTGGGTGGTTTTTATCAGAATTTTTTAAATTAAAAATAATATTAATATATAATTTTTAACTGAAGCAAAAAGTTGCCGAGCATCGCTCTGTGGCTCCAGGTACTTTGTGTTTATACTATTGTAGATATATCATATATATAGAGAAAAACTATTATATTTGCAAGCATTTTTTTTCTGGTCTGTATTAATACCGATACTCATAATAATAATAATAATCATCATTGCAATAATTCAATCCGAAAGCTCCTTCTGGTGCCGAAATATTGGTACTATTTTCACGAATTTCCCTTCCTTCCTTTTTTTTCAAATCATAAGAAAGTATAATACTTATTAAAGAACACTAGATAAGCCAAACGATAATTATTTTTACCCTTTTTTTGGGAAAATTGGAAAAACACTGCTTAGAGTATAGTTAGAGTATATTTGTTGTATTGAAGACCAAAAACTGTGTAGAACTTGCAAGAGGCAATATTTTTATGTATACAGTTATAAGTGAAAATAAAAGTGAGACAGCAAAGTCAAAAAGTCGATTTTCCCATTAGCGTTTTCGAATTTTAAAATGATAACCTTTGCATTGCTTCTCGTAAACCTAGAAATACAAGGTTTTATTTAAAAGAATTATTCACATTGCGATTTTAGATTTAATTAATAAATAAATTACAATATGAAATGATATAATTATTAAGTCATGCAATCGCGACTTGCACAAATAGGGCTTAGTTGAGAAAAAAATATTTTTTGTTAGTAAAGTCGCGAGACCAGGGCATTTGAAAATTGCTATCCTGGTTGCCTATTTTACAGGCGTTTAAAAATGTCTATGTTATCTCATTGTATTTATAAATAACTAACGGTTTTCATCTGTCAATCTTATTCATACATATATCCAAATTCGTACCGAACGCGTGCTTTTTCTACATACAAGGCTGAATTCTCTTCCTCCGACCGTCTTTCCAACTTCTTATAACCTTCAAACTTTCAAGACCAGCATCCACAGAGTCCTTCGACCTCTACCCAATCCCTAAATCTCCCCTTATCTTCACGTTACAAGGGTCCACCACGGACTTCAGAGGTTGTACCTTCTTGGTGCAGCTTCTTCAGTATCAATAACATTATAAAAAAAAAAAAAAAAAAAAAAAAAAAAAACAGCAGAGGAAGGCGGCCGGAAGGGCCCCTGATGTGCCGGGCTGGGTGCAGACGAACTGAGACAACGGCGCACATCATGCCAATGTTGTGATAGGACTGCGGATGGGCGGGTTAAGAGGATACGGATGTCTGGCCGACGATTTGATCAAAGAGGGAATGCGTGTCGAGTTGGAGTACTTGTACTCCAGCTCGGCGGGCAATAGAAAGCCAGACATCGTGGCAAAAGATGCGGCGGGGGTGGTGTGGGTTTTGGACGTCCAGATCGTCTCCGCGCTTGCAGGACTGGGTGTTGCCCACCGAAACAAAATAGAATAATATAGGGGCAACTCCAGTCTGGTGGATAATATTGCGGAGCGATTTGGCGTCGGGGCGGGCTCGGTCAGGGTCGAGGCCATCACACTCTCGTGGTAGGGAGTCTGGTGGCATAAAGCGGTGGAGTCCCTCATCGCCCTGGATATATCCCAAAAAACAATAAACGATTTGACATATAAGGCGATTAGGGGATCTCTCCTAAATTTTTACACTTTCGGCAGAAGAACATATAGAGCGGGTGGCGTATGATTATTATTTGTGAATAAAAAAAAAAATGTGAAGCCTCTCAGCCACACCGCTTTGAATCTGGAGTGGTTGGTACCCGCAAGCTGAAAATGTGAAATATGTGTAAATAAATTTGTCTAATGCTCTTTTGTCTTTGTAAGAGGCGGCCCAATAAACAAAATAAACAAATGCATAGGTACCTGAAATCTTTAGCCAAATTAAATATTTTATATGCTAATGAATTATGAATCAAAGCGCACTGAGTGTGCAGGCCAAGTTCGAGCATTAGCTTGGCCGTACACGCTGTACGCTATTTACACGAACAATTTCGAGCCAATTTCGACCCCCCTGCAGCTCGGAATCCATTTGAGATACAGAGCTGAAATTATACACATGTAATTATGTAATCCATCTTGAGGAGAGTACCAAATTTCAATAATATAGCTTAAATAGATTCTGAGATATGGACCTGAGAAAATAGCTAATTTTGGCACTCACTCACTCACTGACAGGTCATCAAAACCTATAGGGTACTTCCAATCATTCCAGCATCATGAAATTTCGCCTGCTAGTAGAGTTTGGGACACAAACAAAGGAAAAATTCCAAAAATCCAAACTTTCTATCTTTCAACCCCTTCAAAATGGGGGGAGGGTCAAAAATGAAAATTCTAGCCCGTTGGTCCAAACTTAACCAAATTTTGTATACATATTCTGTGAGTCCCCTGAAGGCTAGAAATGCAAAAAACACCCAAAATGTGGGGGTAGTCAAAAATGTAAAATTCTAGCCCCTTGGATCAAACTTAACCAAATTTTGTATACATTTCTGTGGGCCCCCAGAAGGCTAGAAATGCAAAAACTAACCACCCAAATTTGGGGGGTAAGGTCATAAATAAAATTTCTAGCCCTTTAGACCAACGGGCTTCCTCATAGCTTGCAAAAAGAAGAGAAATCTCAACCAAAACATTCTGTGAAAAAACTGGCCAATTTCGAAAAAGTAGTGAAATCTAGCCACGTTAAATTCGCCAAGAATAATTAAGTTGAGATAAAAATAATTTTTAAGAAAAAAATAAAAACCGAACTTCAAAAATTAAATGCAACAAATAAAATACACTAAAAGGTATAAAATAATTATTATCTTATTTAGTTACAACTAAACTACGAAATATTAACATGAAATTACTTTTTGAAGTCGGTACCAAACAAACTATATCTATAAGCGAGCGTACCCGCCAAACGTACTAAGTAAGATCCGTCGAGTGTGATTCATAAAAGGTATATGTTTGGCACCAACTTCAAAAAGTAATTTCATGTTAATATTTCGTCGTTTAGTTGTAACTAAATAAGATAATAATTATTTTATACCTTTTAGTGTATTTTATTTGTTGCATTTAATTTTTTGAATTCGGTTTTTATTTTTTTCTTAAGAAATTATTTTTATTTTTCTCTTTTTAGTGATGTTATTAATAGTGATCATATCATCAGAACTTGACCAAATTAATATGACACCATCCCTAAGACACCCCCTTTCGGATAAAAAAAGAACCATCGAAATCGGTTCATAAACAAAGAGGTTAGGTCTAAACAAACCTAATAAAAAAGGTCTAATACCTATGAAAAAAAAACGAAAAAAGGGACCAATCGGAAGCTAGACTGGAGCCAATGCAAAAAAATTTTCAAAATCGGTTGACAATTGGCGGAGATATGAGGTAACATAGGCACAAAAAAAAAAAAAAAAAAAAAAAAATCAGTCGAATAGAGAACCTCCTCTTTTTTGAAGTCGTTAAAAATAGTAAAAACTCTTGCCAATGAATTATGAATTGAACATATATTCTACTTTCTCTATATTAATTTTGCCCTTATGCATATATATATATATATGTACACGTTTACTTGGAAATGTTCTATTTTGTTACCTATTTGTGTGTCTCTAGGTATTGTTCGTAAAATCTTTTCTTTGGTCACCTTTTGAAAGATATTATTCGTATTATTGTTTGGTGTGCAAAAGGCGGCGACTGTCCTTGCCAGTAGCCTATTCATGTCTTTTTCCTTTCGCCTCACCCTCTGTCAGAATCCCTATTCAAACCCAACTAAAGTTCAACAGAGTTATTTCCACCTCTTTTAATTCATATCATATATGATACACTCGAAACCGTTTGTAATCGTGCAGAAAAAATTGTGCTGATTTTAACTTAACTTTTTTCAAATATTTAAAAAATAACTAAACTTTAATATTTTATTGAAGGAGACAATAAAAGAGTGTGTCTTCTGCTGAAATTATAAATTTTATTTTTTTATAACGAGACTATAGTTTCGTTATAAATAAATAAAATGTATACTTCCAGCAGAAGACACACTCTTTATTGTCTCCTTCAATATATAAAAATTCTGCTACTCTCGGCAAAAACTTTCATTTTAATTGATAGAGATTTTCTTTAGGAGACGGACTGGTATAAATATGCAATTGGATGTTGATGAAAGCAGTTCACGGTGGTTGTAAAAATAAGACTATAGAGGTTTTATTATTTTACATTTATTTGCTAAACCGACGTTTCGGAGATTTATTCTCTCCTTCTTCAGGTAACAAAAGTCAATAGAAAGTAGTTCGAAACATAATTACTTTCTGTCTCCTTTGACAATGCCAAAAAAAACATTATAAAAAATTTTTTCATCTCGAATAGAAATAAAGTAACAAGCAATTGATGATCTAATATGTTAATGATTAACATATTGATCATCAATTGCTTGTTACTTTATTTTCTATTCGAGATGAAAAAATTTTATAATGTTTTTTTTGGCATTGTCAAAGTGATGACAGAAAGCAATTTTTGTTTCGATCCTAACTTTCTGTTGACTTTTGTTGCCTTGACGAAGAGAATAATCTCCGAAATGTTTAAGTCTATGAAACACGTGAAATATTTTCAAAACCTCTATAGTCTTTATTTTTTTACAAATCCACCGTGGATTGCTTTCATTTTATTCATCCAATTGCATTTTAATATTTTACATTTTTGATGAAAAGTAGTGCCATGGATGCCACTCGAGCGATCCACGGTAACCAAACTTTTCAAATTAAAATACAAATACATACTGAAGGAGACAATACACATGAGTGTGTCTTCTGCTGGAATTATAACTTTTATTTATATTAGTAATCGAGACTCATAGTTTCGGAGGGCTTTGCCCTCTTCATCAGTCTATTAAGCAATGGATTCACAGGAATCAATTCCATGAATGCAAATATAGATTCTGATGTAAGACGAAAGCCCATAACTGAGGAATTCTTTACATATAAAACAAATAAACAACAAATTTATAATTCCAGCAAAAGACGCTACTCTTTTTATTGTCTCCTTCCATCTCCTAAAAACCTACTGCTACTCGGCAAAAACTTTCAATCTAATACAAATATATATAACACACTGCCCCGCTGGCACCCCTCTGAAACCAACGGACTCTCGCCCCAACCACTGCATCCCCACCTCAACCCCCACTCCTCTTTACCCCAACCCCGGCCCCGGATCCCCCATCAACTGCATCCTTCTGCCAACTCCTGCACCTCCGATTTCCACTCCCACTCCCGCACCCATAGTTTTTGCATTTTTACCTTTTCAGTCGGTCCTCATATTATGTGTATATTTGTGTTACCTGCGCACACAATTTTCCCACATTTACGCTCAGGTATTTGATAAGGCAACATTATAAAAAATAAACAGGGATAAATAATAATAAAATAAAAAAATATTTTAGGAAAAAAACATAAAATTAAATAAGATTTGTTTCCAAGTTATATAAAAAAGTCTTTCAACCACTTTATTAGTAAACACACCTGTTTTGTTGATGATTAAGACACCTGTTAATTAAAAACAAACAAAAATTCTTAATATTAATATAATACAATAATATTTGTTATAACTTATTAGTGGGGTTTTAAATTTGAAAAAAATTAATAAATAAAACATAATTGAAAAAAATGTAAACTTTTTTTATTGAGATTTTTGCATCTATAAATAATTACTTTAATTAAGAAAAGATCAATTAAGATGAAATTTGCTCGAGGTCCAGGCCTAGTTCTTTCGCGACAATCCACACAAAAAGTTTTAGCCTCGCAACCACTCTATAAATACGAACGGAACTGAAATTTTAGGTTATGTTTTTTTAACTTGACTGTCCACTGGCACTACGAAATCTCTATATTAATACACACATACTAGCCGGATCGTTTCCAAGCCATTGTGCTTATATCCTCTCAACCAAAAATAATCGCCCAAATAGGTTTTTTTTTATCAAAACTACGTGGTAAATAATTTCAATTTTTTTTTTAAGTTACTCCGAATATATTATTCTAACAAATATTAGTTTTTCATCAAGATGGTGAAAGTCATTCAATGAAAAAAAATAAAATAATGATCATTTTCCCACCCTTTCCCAATCTACCCTATGTAAAAAATGTCATTTTTAATTGCAATTATTTCATGTTTGGTGTGGTAAATCGTCTTCAAATTTCAACAGTATGTGTATTATGCTTTTAATGACTTATATTCCAAGTTTCAAAGACTTCTTGAATTGTTGCATTTGTGAAAGACGAGGGGTGAACCGCGACCTAAAATCGTGTACACCTACAAGTAGAAGACAATAGATTATCTAATGAATTCCAAAGACGGTGTACAACCTAATTCTCAATCGCGGTTCACCCTCGGTGAAAGAACTACCTTAAAAAGTAATTTTTAAGAAAAAATAAAAACCGACTTCAAAAAATTAAATGCAACAAATAAAATTCACTAAAAGGTATAAAATAATTATTATCTTATTTAGTTACAACTAAACGACGAAATATTAACACGAAATTACTTTTTAAAGTCGGTGCCAAACAAACTATACCTATAAGCGAGCGTACCCGCCAAACGTACTAAGTAAGATCCGTCGAGTGCGATTCATAAAAGGTATATGTTTGGCACCAACTTCAAAAAGTAATTTCGTGTTAATATTTCGTCGTTTAGTTGTAACTAAATAAGATAATAATTATTTTATACCTTTTAGTGTATTTTTATATTTGTTGCATTTAATTTTTTGAAGTCGGTTTTTATTTTTTTCTTAAAAAATTTTTATTTTTCTCTTTTTAGTGATGTTATTAATAGTGATTATATCGTCAGAACTTGACCAAATTAATATGACACCATCCCTAAGACACCCCTTTCGGATAAAAAAAGAACCATCGAAATCGGTTCATAAACAAAGAGGTTAGGTCTAAACAAACCTAATAAAAAAGGTCTAATACCTATGAAAAAATCGAAAAAAAATGGGACCAATCGGAAGCTAGACTGGACCCAATGCAAAAAAAAATTTCAAAATCGGTTGACAATTGGCGGAGATATGAGGTAACATAGGCACAAAAAAAAAATCAGTCGAATAGAGAACCTTCTCCTTTTTTGAAGTCGGTTAAAAATAAAAGTATTTCTATGGTGTGCCGGCATAAGTCTAGTTGAAAACCCTCTGAGACCAATGAAGAAGCAAGAAGGTTAAAACTTAATAAGAACCCAGCCAGTCAGGCAGGCAGGTTTGTGTTGAATTGGTTGGGGTCCATCCACCTGGCATCTGTCAGTGGGTCTCCTCGGTTAGGGTATTGGAGTGGGGTAGGGTGTCCGGGGGTGTCATCTTGGCACGGTAACGATCGCCACGTGGTAGGCTCTTGAGCCGAGGGGCGGTTCCGCCGCCGCGCACCCTCACTCACACACATTCCCTCGTCCTCCTCATCCTGATCGCAGGGACTTCCGTCCGGGCAGATAAGCCATCCAGGCCGACCGACCGCCCGCTGCAGTCCGCTCTCAGTCAGCCAGCCCCACAACCTCGCGCTCTTGCAAAAAATTCATTCTCATTTAATCTATAGTTGGCCTTTGCCGGACATGTTAATATGCTCCATGTTGCTGGAAATCCACCTCGACCTCCAACGTGAGATATTCTCCCTTTGTTCTCCTCACAGAACTCGGTTTCTAATCATGTTTTTCTTTATCTCGTAGTGCCTCAAGCTCTTCGAGTCGTCTAGGGAAAAAAGCAACACCTTCCATCAACAGGAGTGAAAGCTACAAAGAAGGAGTACCTCAAAAGGTAAATATTTAAAAACTAAAGCTTTTGACATTTCAAATAAAAAATAAAATAAACTGCAACGTTGCTAAACTTTATCCAAATTCATTTGAAATATTAATATGTTCTAGAGTAAAGTACTTTAAAATATAATTTTACTAAAAACTTTATTTAACCTTTTTCTGTGGTCCCCAAGGTACTTAATTAGGATATTAAATTTCATCAAAATTGGTTAAGTCATTTTCAAGATATTTAGAAAAAAACTAAAAAAAGTACTGAAATAAAGTACTAATTTTCAAAACCCTGAAGAAGGAGGGAATAGCCTCCGAAACGTCGGTTTTATGAATAAAAAGATAATGTAAATTATCTTCTTCTTTTTTTGGACTGCCTCATCAATATCCACTTAAAGTACTAATGTTTGTGGACCGATATGTACCAAAAACTAATCAGCGCTTTATTTTGTTAAAATACTGGTAGGTTTTCAATTTCAATTTAATCGGTGCAACGGTGTGGAAAAATTCGTGGACGAAAAAAACGATAACATACATACACGTACTTCCAAAAAAAATGGCACTTTTTGGCCTCTCGACGAGACCCCATGAAATTTTTGGCAAAACCGTCACGTGTTAAAATTCAATCTAATTGAATTCTTCAATTTGTGACCTTAATTGAGTCCATGGGTTCCGTAGTCTTTACCTGAGGACCCTTTGAAGTCGCGCTTGCCGCGCGACCGATTACAATACTTTCCCCATGCTTCGCATTGGATAAAGTAAAAAGGAACACTTATTCCACCATCTACAACAGTTTTTTTGATATTGATGTGAGAAGGAGATACACCAGAAGGTGGATCCCCTAAAGGCCTGTATGGGCTGGCCCCTTTTTTTTAGTTTTAATAGGCTGGCCCCTCAATCGTGAAAAAGACAGAGTAGAAGGAAAAGAAGCCGGGATCACGGGCCAATCTCAGAAACTTAGAAACAATTCAATATCCAATTTACTAAGGTTTTAGGGGCTTCGAGCAGTGGTAAATTCTCCCCGCGATAAATTCGGTTAAATTTATCTCCCACTTAATTTTTATTACCAGACCCTATACTTACAGAAAAAATGTCTGGGTATAGCCGGGAATCGAACCCGAGACCTCCGGGTTGCCAGTCAGTTATTCTGACCATTACACCACGGAGGCGGACAAACAGATGATTCTCAACCACTGTGCCGCGGAACTTTAGTGTGCCGCCAATGGTCCCTCCCTTTTTTATATTTCTTTATCAATTGACACTACATTTAATCCAAATATTTACTTGATCATTTGAACTAAATAAGAGGTAGACACATTTTACAGGATGCAGAATGTCCTATGATATTGAAGGAGACAATAAAAGAGTGTGTCTTCTGCTGGAATTATAAATTTTATTTATTTATAAGGACTAACTATTTATAATTCCAGTAGAAGACACACTCTTTTATTGTCTCCTTCAATATATAAAAATTCTGCTACCCTCGGCTACAAAACTTTCAATTTAATGTCCTATGATAAATCAATAAACCAAATAAAATTCTATTAATTTATTTTATTTTTCTATTTATTTATTATACTGTTTATTTATTTATTAATTTGTTTTATTTATTTATTTATTTATTATTTTCATTGTCTGTGATACTATTTGATTGTTTATAAACTCGTGGTAGACTGGCTACAATGGAATTCATTCCGAGGCCATTTCGGGGAGAGAAAAAAAAAATTCTTACTGTGCCGTCAAATTTTTAAATTATTAAAAATGTGGCGTGACGAAAAAAAGGTTGAGAATCACTGAACTACAATATTAAAAATAACATTCAAAACTCAAGTAGATATATTAAAATATGTGGTACATTAGAAAATAATAGGTTTTTGAAAAAATTTTTTAGAAACTTTTTTAAAATATAAAATACTAGGTAGGTTTCACATAAATAAAAGATCAGATGCTTGTTTAGCACGACTCTATATATATTTCGGGTCAGGTATTTTAGTGTCCTTTGTGAACTCCTGAAGATGGGCTTATACCCCGATATATATATAGAGTCGTGCTAAACAAGCATCTGATCTTTTATTATGGGAAACCTACTGTATTTTAAAATTTTAAAAAGTTTTGAAAAAAAATTTCTTTACTTTATTTAATATGTTTCACTAAGAACCTACACCATCCTCCCTCAACAAAATAATAGGTTTAATAAATATTAAAATGGAATATAAAGATTTGCATTTATCTAGTTTTAAAAACTCTTAAACCTTCTTCATAATTCTAAAATAAATATTTCAAATGTTTATTTTATAAAAACTTTTTTTCATTTTTTTGCTTAACCCCTTAAAAACTTCCCTTAATTTGAACCCCATGATAATAGAAATATTTCTCTTCAGCTGAAAATGATTTTTTAATTTCGATAATGTAAAAAATATTTAGAAAAATGAAACATTTGTGAATTATCTTAAGGTAGTTGTTTCGGGAGAATACTAGCAAAAAGTTATTCATAATTCATAAGCCCAAAACTTTTTGCTGTTTATGTACCACTACTAGCCAATCTCGTGCTCGTTTGACAAATCTGGCAGCACTCTCCGATCTTGTATATATTTTATCATAGAAATGTCAAATAATGTACATTATAAAGAGAGATTTATAAAACAAAACGTTCTTAATAAGCGATTGAAAGCTTTTGCGACAATGGCTAAAGCGCAAAAACGTCAAAAAAATTACTAAAGTTAACCCACTTTTTAGATTAAATATTATAAATGCTTTGTTGCCAGCTTGTTTTTAGTGTAAATTTTTTATTATACATTTTTCATTATTTATTCATTATTATCTCAGAAACTGTGTTGTAACTATGAATTAAAATTGTCTTAAAATATGTATTAGTTATTGTTTAACGAGCTTTTCGTGCGTACCTTCGGCACGCCCTCGAAGGCGGCCCTCCGGGCTGGTGCCCTGGCGGGCAGCGTCTCGGTCCAAAAATTTTATTCCTCTTAAAAAACCACACTCCAAATGTATACCCGTAAACTACCGAAAATACATCGTCTCTTAAAAGTTTCGCATCTTTAATTTTTGAGTGGCGAGGGGGGGGGGGAGGAACAATTATCAATATATTTAATGTTTCTTAATTTAAAAAGAATTGGAGTCTTTCATTTCAAAATATATATATTTCAAATTTGCCTGGTTAATGAAAATCGATTTGAGCCATCAGTTTAAAATCAGAGCTGAGAATTATATTTCAAATTTGCCTCGTTAATTAATATATATTTAATGTTTCTTAATTTAAAATCTATTGGTGTTTTTTCATTTTCATTCGAGTTCAAATGAATACAATATTATCTAGACACAAAGTCTAAATCAAAAATATATAGTCTTAGTAAAAGAAATCAAGATATAAATATTAATCTGACATTGGTCTACTGGTTAGAGCTGATGACCATAGTTCAAGAGTTCGTCGGTTCGATTCTAGGCAAGAGGGTAATTTTTTTAGAGAAATTTCTATAAGCGTTGTTACAAATTAATCTAGATGAATATATATAGTATACTCTAGCATTAACTTTTTGCTACTATTGTCGCGAAACAACTACCTTAATTGAATAGTTTAAAATTTACGCAAGATAAAACAACTTGTACTGCATCTTTTGGGTCATACAAAAATCAAAATTTTTTTATCTAAATGTTCTTCTGACACCTTATTTTATTCTATGTCGTGCTAAACATTTGAAATTGTTAACCTTCTATTATTATTCCATTAAATTTAATTAGATTGCAATCTTCACTTTTAACAAAAAAAAACAACTATTTAATTAAGAATTATTTTCATAAACAAAACTAGAAAAATATTTGTATAATATAATCCTTTTAAAAAATTAATATAAATATTATTACATAGTGACCTTTAACTAAGTTTAAATTCCAATGTATCAATCCTAATAAAATGAACTTGAATAATTAAGTCATAATACTTGTGCAGTAATAAACTTTTTACTAGTATTAGTATTTCGATTTACTTATAATTAGAGACTGGATTCCTATGCAATTGCATATTTTGTTTGCGGCCACATACGACCCAGGGGATCAATTACCTATCCGAATCATGCATCTAGGATACTGTGGATTAAATTTTATACTGCATATTTGAATAAAATTGCATGTTTGAACGATTTTTTTGTCATATATTGACTATTTCGCGCCAAATACAGATTATTTAAAAGTTAATTTACTGAGAATGAATGAAAAAAAATTAAGAAATATATATATAAAGCTCCTTTAAATTGCCCCCATTACATCAGAGGATGTGGAGCGTTCTTTTTCATCGTATAAATCAATTTTAAGTGACCGTAGACATTATAATCTGAAGATAATTTAGAAAAATACTTGTAAACATAAATTATTAACAATCACAATCAAATTTCAATTATTTTTGGGATCAATTATCTATCCGAATCATGCATCTATGATACTGTGGATTAAATTTTATACTGCATATTTGAATAAAATTGCATGTTTGAACGATTTTTTTGTCAAATATTGCCTATTTCGCGCCAAATACAGATTATTTAAAAGTTAATTTACTGAGAAAGAATGAAAAAAAATTAAGAAATATATATATAAAGCTCCTTTAAATTTGCCCCCATTACATCAGAGGATGTGGAGCGTTCTTTTTCATCGTATAAATCAATTTTATGTGACCGTAGACATAATAATCTGAAGATAATTTAGAAAAATACTTGTAAACATAAATTATTAACAATCACAATAAAATTTCAATTATTTTTGAGATCCTTTGTTAATTATTTAGTACCTGGAGGCACCGATCGATGCTCGGTAACTTCTTCCTTCAGTTAAAAGCTTTATTTTAATATTATTTTTAAATTAATTTAAAATTCTGATAAAAAGGTCGTTTTTTATCTGAGAGCCGTTTTCAAATTAAAAAAAATACAAATATATATAATATTCCCCCGCTGCCCCCCCCCCCCTTCCACCCCGCTCGACCCCAACCCCGAAACCTCGTGTAAAATAAAACTACCCCCCTCCCGTATTTTTTCGATCACATTTTTTGAAACATAATACATATATTTATTATGTTGATTTTATTCAAGAGTACCTATTATTTCTTTGAGTTTAAAATTTTTTTAATATATTAAATATAATGAGAATTTTGTGAAATTTTTACTCAATAAAAGTACATATTTGACACTTGGTGTCTATAGCTTACTTTATCATTTTATTTCTTTCTCCTTCAAAAATATAGTCATTTTGTCCTCAATTTTAATTTTGTATAACAAAATTTATTTTGCCAACTTTTACTGCATATATTTGCAAATTTCAACGTATTCTGCATATTACTTGCATTTTCCAGCCTTTTTAACTGGCATATTTTGGCAGTTTTTCCTGCATAAAAATCTGGTCTCTACTTATAATTATTTAATTTTTAAGATTTTTATGGGGTTTTTTTTGAAACCTATCAGCCCGGGAGAAAGCTTAGAAAATTTTTATTGTAATATGAACACCTGGTAGATTGTTCTGGGGCTCGCATCAATTCGTGACCAATCACATGGATGGCCGCCAACCTTACGACCCTCTTTACAGCTAAGACTAAAGGTCGCAATGTTTGTCCTACTTAAGGCCCTTGTAAATTTCTCTTTAAACCACACACTTTTTATATTACTTTTCACACTACAACTTTTCCCTTGACTCACATACTACTCACTTCTGTAGTGGGGCTCAAAGCATTTGTCATTCTGGTTACACTCAGACTTTGTCAAGCTCCGGTTTGGCTTGTACCTAACACTTTATGCCTCTTCAATATAAAATTTACTACCTGCATTCGTTTTAATCACTTAACTGAACTGTTGATTTAACATTCAAGAACCTCTCCCAACTTTATATCTTCGTCTCCAATCTAACTCTTGAGATTACACCCCCCCCCCCCCCCCTGCCATAAGAATTCGACTTTTTCTTGTGTATCATAATAACTTCTCTGTATTTTATTCACAATGCACGTCTATCTAAAAATTACTTGCAGGTGAAACAATCAAACATTTTTACTGTATGATCAAGTATTGTAATTGTGCATGAAAAAAGTGGCTTTTTTGTTTATTTTTTTCGAAATATCTAAAAAACGGCTGAAACTATTTTGATTAAAAAAATTGAGCTAAACCATGGCATTTCGGTCTACAAAAAAGCCCTAATAAGTGAACATCGAAAAAATTATATTTTTCGAGGTAATAATTGTTTTGTGAAAATGTCTGTTAATTGTACGTTACCAAATGTTTGTGGACTAGCTAGCTAAAAAACTAGTGTGAATATCTTACACGTAGTTTTGGTGCATTGAGATTAAGAGCTGATTAGATTTTGGTGCATATCGACCCAAAATTAAAGGGGTATAGGGGGAGGGGGTTAAAAATTAAAAATCTAGGCCATTTGAGCAAACTCAACCAAATTTTGTATACATAATCAGTCGGGCCCCAGAAGACTAAAAATTCAAAAACTAACCCCCCCTCCCACCTACATGATTATAAATAATTTTTATATATTAAATCTAAGTGAGGAGCCAGATTGTATGGTTAAGTCAAGTGGATGGCCACATCAGAACACGTCAGCTTATTTTTTTATTCTAATACATTTAATAAGTGAAAATACTTTAATTTTATCTATCTTTGTCCCTTTTAATATTCTTTAATTATAATATTGTACCAATCATTGATAATGAAAGTTGACTTTTAATGAATTTTGATCTGAGTTGGACTTTAATTAAGAAAAGAAATGAATAAATTTATAAATAATAAAAGCGATTCGTCCAAACTCATTAAAGAAAATTGAGTTAGCTACTAAGTGTATCGTAACTCGTTCCTCCCTGCCACTCTTGGAGTAGGTGGATGGAAGTCGAGGAAAGGAAGAAAGAAAGCCACGCCCGCCACCATCGCTAAATATTTGCTCTGCTATGAATAATGACCCAATAGGAAGGATCTCACCCCTTACTTAGTGAGCCCTCACCAATTACCTACCTACCACTCCTTTCCTCTGCCAATTTCTTTGGGCCCCAGGTGTTCAACAACAACTTGCCTGCCTTCACATTCATTTCCAAATAACAATTTCATTGACATTCTATTAGCTTATCTATCAAAGATAATTCAATAAATATTTTGTTCCGTTCTGTATTACGCTTTCAATTATTTAATTAATTATAGTTTTTACTTTACCACACAGGGTATGGTAAAGTATTGTAATCGTGCATGAAAAAAGTCTTTTTACTTTATCCAATGCGAAGCATGGGAGAAAGTATTGTAATCGCTCTCGGGGCAAGCGTGGCTTCAAAGGGTCCTCAGGTAAAGACTACGGAACCCATGGACTCAATTAAGGTCACAAATTGAAGTATTCAATGAGATTGAATTTTAGCACGTGACGGTTTTGCCAAAAATTACCTGGGATCTCGCCGAGAGGCCAAAAAGTGCCATTTTTTTTGGAAGTGCTTGCGGATGGATGGATGGATGGATGGATGTGTGTGTGTGTGTTATCGTTTTTTTCGTCCACGAATTTTTCCACACCGTTGCACCGAATGAATTGAAATTGAAAACCTACCAGTATTTTAACAAAATGAAGCGCTGATTAGTTTTTGGTACATATCGGTCCACAAACATTAGTACTTTATTTCAGTACTTTTTTAGTTTTTTCTAAATATCTTGAAAATGACTTAACCAATTTTGATGAAATTTAATATCCTAATTAAGTACCTTGGGACCCACAAAAAAGGTTAAATAAAGTTTTTTAGTAAAATTATATTTTAAAGTACTTTACTCTAGAACATATTAATATTTCAAATGAATTTGGATATAGTTTAGCAACGATCCGTTGCAGTTTATTTTCCATCTTTTTTTCGAAATATCTCAAAAACTGATGAAACTATTTTGATTAAAAAAATTGAGCGAAACCATGGCATTTCGCTCTACAAAAAAGCTCTAATAAGTGAACATCGAAAAAATTATATTTTTCGAGATGATAACTGTTTTGTCAAAATGTCTGTTAGTCTGTCTATTAGTTAGTCTCTCTGTTAGTCTGTGCGTTACCAAATTTTTGTGGACGAGCTAGCTCAGAAACTAGTGTGAATATTGAAATCAAGTTTCACACGTAGTTTTGGTCCATTGAGTTTAAGAGCTCATTAGATTTTGGAGCACATCGACCCAAAATTAAGGGGGGTGGAGGTGGGGTTAAAAATTGAAAATCTTGGTCATTTACCAAACTCAACCAAATTTTGTATATAAAATCAGTAGGACCCCAAAAGTCTAACAGTTTTAAGCTGTAAACTCCTGATGATGGACTAATAATCCGAAATATAATGAGTTTGTATAAACCTCTTTGAGGGTTAATAGAGTAAAGGGTGTGTAGTTTCACAGTGAATGAAATAAAACTCAAAGAGATTTATACAAACTCAATATATTTCGGATTATTAGTCCATCATCAGGAGTTTACAAGTTAATACCGAAATATATTGAGTTTGTATAAACCTCTTTGAGTTTTATTTCATTCACTGTGAAACTACACACCTTTACTTTATTAATTAATATCATGTTTCACCTAAAACCTACACCACTTTCTCTAAGTAAAATTAATTTTATTTAACATAATTTGAAAAATATTTAAGAGTTCTAAGCGCAATAATCCTATCTCGCAGAAAATTCTCCTTTGATTTAATATCTTGTTTGTTATAATCTTATTAAAATTAAATCTGTAAATTCGAAAATTGGTTCCAAAATATTTATTTCAAAATACAAAAAGTGCAACACCTAAAAGTCATGATTTCTAAACTATTAATATTTTTTTTTCAGCGCCATACTCGAGAACGTCGGAAAACAAGCGATCCTAATCTATCATCGAAAACCCAAAAGTGAGTATTGTTTTTTTTAACAGATTACATAAAAATATACTAATTAATAATCTACTGACTGAACGTTTACTTTTTAAATTAATATTCTTATAATATTAAGTCGTTATAAATAATAATTATATATTAACTTAGCTCAAACAATTCGAACGTAACTTGGCTCAAGGAAATTTGGCTTACTTTTTTGACACCCTAAAAAAATCTTGTATTTTCCCCTTGGTGTGGAGAGGGGTCCCCAAGCATGTTATCCCCTTGTCCTTGTATTTAATTCAAAAACAATAAATGATATTAATACAAGAATAGCCCTTACTCCATTGTTCATCGTACAAACCTTAGACCATATAAGCCTATAGACACGCCCTGGTGGCGATTTGCTGAGGCCAACATCACCTACAGATGACGTCACGTCATCTGTAGGTAGGAACACCGAGAAATATAGTAGCATGGCCACTATAGGAATTATTATACATTGAGATAAATTTTTCCTAGTTTAGATTATTTATTTTGGATTCCAATAATCGCAAATTAATATTAAATTAATATACCAAAATATTTATTTATTTTTTTAACAAAATGTTTTATTTTCCATATTTAAATTACATATTTATTATTTTTACAATAATTCGGGCATCAAGCAACACTCCCTTCCCGTGTCCATATATACCCCCTAAGGTTCCCCCTTTCCAATAAAAAAAGAATCATTGAAATCGGACAATAAACAAAGAAGTTATGCGAGAACGTGACGTCATCTGTAGGTGATGTTGGCTTCACTTCACTCTGTGTTGAGAGTAGCAGAGGGCGTGTCTATAGTCTTTCATGGTCTAAGGTACAAACATTCTAACCATTTTCTCTCCATATTACCCTAGAATATTTTATAAAATAAAATTGCATCCCCCTAAAACTTCACCAATCAACATCACTTTGCTATCAAATTTGAAAAAACTAAAGGCATTCGTTTATCCCTAAGACGTCTAGTGACTTAATTCCTTACCTATTAGATCGACTCGTAGGCAAACCTTGAATATACCTAACTCTTTATCAAACCAAAACAATTGACAATTTACGAACAAAACGCTGACATGTTCTGATGTGGCCATCCACTTGACTTTACCATACAACCTGGCCCCTAAAATTATTTATAATAATTTAGGGGGGGGGGTTAGTTTTTGCATTTTCATACTTCTGGTGTCCCACTGATTATGTATACAAAATTTGGTTGAGTTTGCTCATACGGCCTAGATTTTTAATTTTTACCCCCCCCCCCCTTAATTTTGGATCGATATGCACCAAAATCTAATCAGCCCTTAATCTCAATGGACCAAAACTACGTGTGAAATTTGGTTTCGATATTCACACTAGTTTTTGAGCTAGCTCGTCCACAAAAATTTGGTAACCCACATATGTACTAACAGACATTTTGACAAAACAATTATTATCTCGAAAAATATAATTTTTTCGATGTTAACTTATTATAGCTTTTAGGTAGACCGAAATGCCATGATTTTGCTCAATTTTTTCAATCCAAATAGTTTCAGCCGTTTTTGAGATATTTCGAAAAAAAAGAAAGAAAAAAAAAACCCACTTTTTTCATGCACGATTACAATACTTGACCATACTCTGTATGGTAAAGTAAAAATATATATATATTTATTATTTAATTATGTGTCATCGGTTTGTCTAATTCTAATCTTTTCATTATTATTTTACGCAAATGAAATATTAGCCTGAGACAAAACCGCATCTAGGATTGAATTAGATAGAATTGAGATAATATGACTTCATGACGGGAAGTTGAAATGCGACATTTCCAACTTGAGAGATATACAAGCACTATGAAAATTAAATCCTCATTTCCTTCATGATATTCAGTTCGAACTTTGCTAAAAAATAAAAATATTTTAAATCTATATAGTGGCTTTAAGGTTTAAACCGAGGGATGAACCGCGATTGGAATTAGGTGTACATCGTCTTTGGAATTACTTTGGAATTCATTAGATAATCTATTGTCTTCTACTTGGAAATTAAAGTAGAAGTGGAAGTAGATGTACACGATTTTTAGGTCGCGGTTCACCCCTCGGTTTAAACAATTAGGTGTACATCGTCTTTGGAATTACTTTGGAATTCATTAGATAATCTATTGTCTTCTACTTGGAAATTAAAGTAGAAGTGGAAGTAGATGTACACGATTTTAGGTCGCGGTTCACCCCTCGGCTTAAACAATCTATTAATAAAAATAAGTTTTTTTTTTTTATTAAATTGATTTACCTATTAGTGGTTTTCTAAATGGGTTATTGAGAAACGAAAATATTTTTTTTCTGAAACGGCTTGAAATTTTAACTAAATCTTTCACATTGGTGGAGGGAGTTCTGGTGCCCCGCCCTTAGCGAGTGGGCTATCGTTCTGCCTTTCATAAAAAATAGTAAATATTGTCATTGGGAATGTCTTGAAATCAAATTTAACCATTCTTAAATTACTTGATTTTACAATATTTTTGACATCTTCACTGGTCATTTACCCCTAAAAACGACTGGATTCGATGAGTAAGAATTTCACTTTCGGGGTTTTTTTTTTTTAATGATAATGATGAGAGAAGGAGTTGCACCAAAAAGGTGCAACCCCTAAAAGCCTGGGTTGGCCCCTCCATCGGGAAAAGAAGAAGAAAGAATTTTATGAGGTGGGCGGGGGGTCGAAGGTATCTGTGGATACGGGTCTTAAATAGCTGAAGGTTATAAGTCGAGGGAAAGATGGTGGCAGGGAGCGAGTTCCAGTCTCTGGAGGTCATAGGGATAAAAGAGTTGGCGAAAGCGCTTGTTCGACTTTTATCCAATTTGACATCGAAGGGGTGCTGAGGGTTAGAAAACCGCGTGTTTCTCGTAAAGAGGGCATTAGGGGGGTAATTGATTTCAGCTCGACTGAACAGACACCGTGATAGTATCTGTAGTACAGGGAAAGGGCAGAAACGGTTCTTCTGTGAGCCAGGGAGTCGAGTGAGTTGGTTAGAGCTGAAGTTATGCTGAACACACTACAGTATGGAATATGTTATTTGCATTCTGAAATAATCATCTAAAATGTTCTCTAGCTTCGGTTTAAACGGTTTTGTTACAACTCGATCAGTCACTTAACGCATTGAATTTTTATTTATAAACGGCTGATTTAACATGTTGACTGTCAAGTTTTATATTTATTAAAAAATCGGAAAGAAATATAAAAATTGATTTTTAATGCCTTTGTGTTTTAAATTTTTGACTTTACTAATTCTCATAATTTTTATTATTAATAAGAGAAAGAATTTAATTTTTAGGACAGATTCTAAGATATTAATAGAAATATTATTAAATTGCGATATCAGAGAGGATTCATCCCCCCAGGAGTCGAACCTAAGAACTAACATGCTTTCCGGGCAGTCGGCTCACACCCTCGAGACAAAAAACTATTATTTGTTAATCTGAACCCGAGCATATTTTTGAAAAATTTTCCAACTATTTTCAAAAATAAGATGCTCAAATCTTTAACTTTATTATTAATGAAATAATTCATAAACAATTTTATTTTTTTTTGTAAAACATCTCTTTTTAAAATTATTATTATGTTCAATTTAGAAATAAAATTAAACATAAATTATAAACATAATTTTAATCATTGTTAAAGAAAAATTACTTTAGAGATAAAATAGTAGAGCTTTAGATTTGGTATTTATCCAAAATAAAAACTTAAAAAAAATTACATTTGCCAAAAAATATGTTTTAAATAGGTAAGTTTAAATTGAGAATTGCAGAATATTATTTCTATTAAAATAAACTACAATACTTGACTGTGTATGGTAAAATAAAAAACGTTTAATAATTACTGAGACTCGAAAAACCAAGACTCATATTTTGAAATATATGTATATTAGGGTGGCCCTTATTTTGGGTATTTTTGAATTTTTACGCTCGCAGAGGCTCATATGGTTCGAAATAAATAAAAAAAATATCACCCAAGTCGCTATCTCAAATTTTAACCTGTGCCTCAGAGCGATGCAGGTTTCCCATCTAAATATCATGGAGTTTTTGGCATTAAACGATCAATTTTTTATTCCGGCCAAAGTAACATTTCTAAAAATTTGAATCTCTGTAAAATTTACCCTTATAATAGTAGCTATCCTTCAGAGTTTTTTCAGATTTTTAGTTATTATAATTTTGGAGTTACAGCTAGATAAAATACTGCCATATCTTAGTGTTAGTAAGTTATAGACTCCAAAATTATAATAGCTACAAATCTGTAAACATTCTGAAGGGTAGCTACTATTATAAGATTAAAATCTACAGAGTATCAAAATTTTTAAACCATTGCTTTGGCCCGAATAAAAAATTGATCGTTCAATGCCAAAAACCCCATGTTATTTAGATGGGAATCTTACATCTCTCTGAGGCACAGGTTAAAATTGAGATAGGGGCTTGAAACTTGGAAGATATTTATTTTTTATTTATTTCGAACCATATGAGCCTCTGCGATCGTAAAAATTCGAAAATACCCAAAATAAGGACCACCCTAATGTATATATTAACTTTGGAGTCTTATTCAAGAGTCAAAGAAGTAATTTGCAACTGGAGGAAACACTATGCTACCGGCGCGGCGTAACGATTTTAACTTAGTGGTCGAATCTTTAGAAATCCCATCCACTATTACTACTCTAGGTGCCTTCAACACTCACTCACTCTATTTTACTTTCTATGTGATAGCTTAAGGAGCCCAAAGGCTCATCACTACCCCCTGTCCCTGAATTGAATTTAACTAACATTGGAGGGTTATTAAGAATCCTTAGCTACTTTTGACGATTAATTAATCCCCAAAGGCATTGCCCGTGTACACCGCGTGGAGGTGGATTCGTTCTTTCTAGCCATATCTAAGAAACTATTAAATATACCCATGTACAGTTTGCTTTGTGAGTGGCCTGGTTCTAGTAACCAGGGTTTTTCTAGGTATGCGCAGCACAGAGTTATGCTGCACATTTACATTTCTTAGGTTCTAGTTCGCTATAAATAGTATGCGCAGCTGCACGAACTGTGTGTTCGTGGAGCTACGCATTTACAGTTTGAGTATAAAGATTATGCTTATTTTTTAGTTCACAATTAATATTTATGCGTTTCGGCACGATATATGTATTCGCGGAGGTATGCATTTACAGTTCACATTTAACGTATATGGAGATATTCAGTTTATATATCAAAATTAATAATAACACTTAGTAAATCTTATCCATTAAATCTCAAGTACAATTAGGTGGCTTCAACAGCAAGTTTCCAAGAACACAAATTCCGAAGCATAAAATCACATTGTTTTTTGTTTTTTTTTCTATTAATAACTGGTGATGTTTGTTTGCTCTAAACGGGGGATAGGTGAATAAAAGTTGCGCACTCCAGTTTATTGCTTATAACTATTCTACTTCTGTAAACTCTATTCGATGCTCCAAGTCACATATGAAAAATTGTTTCATTTCAACATTCTGGTTATTTTTCTTCCATTTCTCGCCAGTTAAACATATTTAAACGATAGTTAATTATGTTGAGATAGTCGCAAATTGACATTTGGCCCCATCAACATTTGCCATTTTCCTTCTTCTTTAAGATCAATATAAGGTGCAAGGAAGGTGCTGTAGGCGTCCAATCAGGTTAATCGCTTGGGGCGCCGTAGAGTGGGATCCCGTGGGTGTCAGGATGGGAGTTGGCGAATCGGGAGATGGGAACCCCCGGCGCCGTCCATCGGCGTCGTCGTCGACGTCGACGTCGCGGCGTCAGTCAGTCGAGGGCACCTGTCCCGTCCCCTCAGTCGGCCTCCTGGCATTCTCTTCATTTTTTTAACCCTTGCTTGCTTCATTCACTAGCCATTCATTCCACTAGTCATGACAATGGCCATTGCCTTCACACCACCTTGTAGAAGATTGAAAGAAGAGTCTTCAGATAATTCCAAAAGACGCACGCGATCCGAGAGGTGCTTGTTTTCATGTTATATATTCGTAATCTTTTTTTCTTAGTCTTCTAAATTAATTAATTAGCATTGATTCTTGAAAATATATTGGTATATATTAGGGTGGCCCTTGTTTTGAGTATTTTCGAATTTTTACGCTCGCAGAGGCTCATATGGTTCGAAATAAATAAAAAAAATATCTCCCAAGTCCCTATCTCAAATTTTAACCTGTGCCTCAGAGAGATGCAAGTTTCCCATCTAAATAACTTGCGGTTTTTGGCATTGAACGATCAATTTTTTATTCCGGCCAAAGTAATATTTCAAACAATTTGAATCTCTGTAAACTTAACCCTTATAATAGTAGCTACCCTTCAGAGTTTTTTTTTTTAGATTTTTATTTATTATAATTTTGGAGTTACAGCTAGATAAAATACTGACATATTTTAGTGTTAGTAAGTTATAGACTCCAAAATTATAATAGCTACAAATCTGTAAAAATTCTGAAGGGTAGCTACTATTATAAAGATCAAATCTACAGAGTTTCAAATTTTTAAACCATTGCTTTGGCCCGAATAAAAGATTGATCGTTCAATGCCAAAAACCCCATGTTATTTAGATGGGAATCTTGCATCGCTCTGAGGCACAGGTTAAAATTGAGATAGGGGCTTGAAACTTGGGGGATATTATTTTTTATTTATTTCGAACCATATGAGCCCCTGCCATCGTAAAAATTCGAAAATACCCAAAATGAGGACCACCCTAATATATATATATATATATATATATGTAATTATAAATAAAGAGTAATATATTTAATCTAAAATTATATTTACCTTGCATTAACCAGGTACTTCTTTGATAATTATTTTAATTGAAATTAATGGAAGGCAGCCCAGGGGTAGTGAGGAAAGAAAAATTTAACACATATCCAAATAAGGTGTATTTTATTGGAATCCTTTCCTTTCAAACCGACGTTTCGGAGGATTCTTCCCTCCTTCTTCATGGTTTCAAGGGCTCAAATGAAGGATAACAAACAAGAATGCTTCCTTCCTCTCTCCACAGCAGTTTTTAAAACTTTTTTCTTTCTTACCAGAAGCATTGACCCCTTGAATCCCTGAAGAAGGATGGAAAAATCCTCCGAAACGTCGGTTTGAAAGGAGGAAGGAATCCAATAAATTACACCTTATTTGGATATGTGTTAATTTTTTCTTTCCTCACTACCCCTGGGCTGCCTTCCATTACTTTCAATTGAGATTTCTACCAGTCCGTCTCTTTCCAGAGAAAATTTCGTGCAAATAAATTTTAATTAAGACTTAATAAATTTTCTGTTTCCACCAATGATGAAATGCGAACCTTGATTATTATTTTTTTTTACTTTATTTCTCTTGTATTATCAATACGTTTCGGTTCCTACTTCTTTAATCAAATAAATTTAATAAATCTTATTATTTTCTTTTTTCTTTTTTCAAAAAATAAATTTATTTATTGTTAGATCGACTATCAAATCGCTAAAAACTCATGTCAAGTAGTAACATTACTTAGACTAGAAAAAAATTTAAGCATGGTCTAATAAAAACAATTCCAGGTCATTTCATATAATATTTAATCGAGGGGTGATCCGCGATTGGAAGTAGGTACACCTCTTTGGAAGTATTTTGTAAGTACTTGGAAATATTTGGTAGTACTTGGGAATATTTGGAAGTACTTGGAAATATTTGGATGTGCTTGGAGATATTTGGAAGTACTTGGGAATATTTGGGAGTACTTGGAAATATTTGGATGTGCTTGGAGATATTTGGAAATATTTGGAAGTACTTGGAAATATTTGGATGTGCTTGGAGATATTTAGAAGTACTTGGAAATATTTGGTAGTACTTGGGAATATTTGGAAGTACTTGGAAATATTTGGATAGTTACTTGGGAATATTTAGAAGTACTTGGAAATATTTGGATAGTGCTTGGAGAATATTTGGAAGTACTTGGAAATATTTGGATGTGCTTGGAGATATTTGGAAGTACTTGGAAATATTTGGTAGTACTTGGCAATATTTGGAAGTACTTGGAAATATTTGGATGTGCTTGGAGATATTTGGAAGTACTTGGAAATATTTGGATGTGCTTGGAGATATTTGGAAGTACTTGGAAATATTTGGATGTGCTTGGAGATATTTGGAAGTACTTGGAAATATTTGGATGTGCTTGGAGATATTTGAAAGTACTTGGAAATATTTGGAATTACATGGAATTACTTGGAAATATTTGTTAGTACTTGGGAATATTTGGAAGTACAAGTGGAAGTAGGTGTACAACACATTAGGTCGCGGTTCACCCTTCGTATTTAATTATAAATATAATAATGACACAAAAAATAGTTATTGAAATTTAGTGCCATATGTTTCTTCAATTATTTAAATATTTTATATTTTCACTCCTACATCCCTTCAAGATACCATGACTCAACAAATATATAGGTACCTTAAATTCCGATCTAACCTTTAAAAATTTATCAATTCATCTTTTCCTTCTAAAATATGGTACATGTCAATATTGACAAGGCTGTTAGAGCTTCTTGCATCTCCTAATCATAATAATAATAAAAAAAATGCTTTATTAAAGCATTTTTTCTTAAG
Source organism: Forficula auricularia (assembly GCA_024734495.1). Classification (NCBI taxonomy): domain Eukaryota; kingdom Metazoa; phylum Arthropoda; class Insecta; order Dermaptera; family Forficulidae; genus Forficula; species Forficula auricularia. Next base: position 249,902 of record JALMQS010000902.1, read on the forward strand.
TTGATAGATGCGTTGACTTAATTTATTACCTCTCACTATATCTATTTAAAACCTGACCTTATAAATTTTGAATAAACATTTGATTTGGTATTCGATCTCTAACTCTTCCCTCCCAATACAATGTTTGTGCTTAACTTCGCAAGACCAGATTGCTGGTCCATTAGCATTCTACAAAAAAACAAATCAATTGGTTTTCTTTGACTTGTTTACTTTCTCTCTATACTAACTCATAGGGATCGGTAAATATAACTCTTCATCTATCTAGATATATATGTTTTATTATTCTAATCAAAATAACAGGAAAGTATAATCAGAAAAGATGATTGACTCACAAAGCGGATGGGTTTCATTCTTATCTTATTGGCTAGTTTTGAAATTAAAAAAAACTATATATATATATTTTTTCTTATTAAAAATAATATAAAATACAAATTCTGATTCAGTGGAATATGACAAAATTGTATATTATTTAACACCTCTCATTAATCGCAGCAACCACCATAATAAATAATTTTTACTTTATCATACACTGTATGGTCAAGTATTGTAATAGTGCATGAAAAAGTGGTTTTTATCCTTCTTTTTTTTCAAAATATCTAAAAAACGACTGAAACTATTTCGATTAAAAAAATTGAGCGAAACCATGTCATTTCGGTCTACAAAAAAGCTCTAATAAGTGAACATCGAAAAAATTATATTTTTTGAGATAATAATTGTTTTGTCAAAATGTCTGTTAGTTAGTTAGTTAGTTAGTTTGTTAGTTAGTCTGTGCGTTACCAAATTTGTGCTCAAAAACTAGTGTGAATATCGAAACCGAATTTCACACGTAGTTTTGGTCCATTGAGATTAAGAGCTGATTAGATTTTGGTGCATATCGACCCAAAATTAAGGGGGATGGAGGGGGGTTAAAAATTAAAAATCTAGGTCGTTTGAGCAAACTCAACCAAATTTTGTATACATAATCAGTGGGTCCCCAGAAGTCTAAAAATGGAAAAACTAACCGCCCAAAATGAGGGGAGGGGTGGGGGTGGAGGGTCAAAAAATGAAAATCTTGGCCATTTACCAAACTCAACCAAATTTTGTACACATAATCAGTGTGCACCTAGGAGTTTAAAAATGCAAAAACTAACCCCCTCCCCCCTACATGATTATAAATAATTTTATTAAATATTAAATATAAGTGAGAGGCCAGGTTGTATGGTAAAGTCAAGTGGATGGCCACACCAGAACACGTCAGCTTATTTTCTTAAACTATGGAGTGCAATTACACCGAGTTCTCATCTTAATGAAAGACAAGCATATAAAATTACCTTGAACACCGAGCGATGCTCGGTAATGCATATGTTTGTTTTTGATTTAATGAACCATTTGTTTTATTTTGATCCAACCACCTGTTAATAATTAGTTTCATTAAAAAACTTATCCAAATAGTTTTTTCCCCAAAAGTGAGACCTGGTATCAAATCGATTCTTCTAAGTCTTCAGCAATTGTTACCAATAATAATCGAAATGTCAAAAATTCAATACCAATTCAACGTAATCGGAATTAGTAGTTTTCTTTATCTTTGGGCAGCCTTTCCATCAATTCAGCATAAAATTCTACCTCTCTCCCTTTTTTTTATTTAAATGACCATTTTTTGAAACAGCTATCTATTTAATTAAATTGCTTAATTTTAATATATAGTCATATTTATAATGATTTATTAGTGGGATTTAAAATTTACAAAACTAATTAATTATTAAAAGGAAATTGAATAAAAATGTAATTATACATTTATATTGAAACAACCACCTGTGAATAATTATTTCAATTAACAAAAAACCCATCAAAAACAACTTAGCCGAAGATGAGACCGTGACAGATCGAATTGTCAACCCAAAAACCCGTGAATTTCATCCAAATCGTTAGAGCCGTTTTCGAGAAACCGATTCTATATATATAATAAGAATTGCTCGTTTAATATAATAAGATTAGAGAAATAAAGAAAAAAAAAATGGATTTACACTAGGACCTTCCGAGAAATCGATCTCAGCTCCATGTTTTCGGCATAACGCTCTAATCGACTTGATGAAATTTATTTTCAACTTTATATTTTCATATTTGAGGCTTCCTTTATCTAGAGACTTCAGGTCCTTTCCTTCTTCCATCTTTTCCAAGTGTTTCGAAACCCGTCTCCATGACTAATATTGGAGTCTGAACCAACCCTCGGATATTCTCTCTTCTTTATTCTTTCTAAGAGTAGTTTTATGTCGGTTGGTAAACTCTTTTTAGACGTTGACAAAGGGTAAAACCTTAGAATTCACCTTGTGATGACAGGCACTTTCATCTGATTGGCCATCCCACCCGGCACAAGGTGAATTCTAATAGATCAAGAGCCCACGACTGCCAGACCTTCGTTATTTTATAAAAGCTGAAAGTTTTTCTGTGCATGTCCCCTATACAGGTAGGAACGACCAGCGACTATAGAGTTTGGGTTGTGGTTACTTTGGCAGGTAACAGGTAATAAAGGTGTATAAAATAGTACTTTAAATTCGTTAAAGTATAAAGCTCAATTTTTTTATATTTTCTTCGGGATAACTTTAGAAATCTCATCATCCATTGCCGGACACTTATGACAGTTGCTACCCCCTGCCAGACACCCCTAAACTTTAATAAATTATAATTATACTTTCGTTATAATATAAAAGATAAATTTTATATATGTTACTTGGCGACCTATAAAAATATGTTTCCTCAATAGGCGAACAGTTTTAATGGTTTTTACATAGATTTTTGACATTTCGGTTATTATTGATAACCATTGGTGAAGACATGGAGGAATCGACTTAAAATAAAAAATAACCATCGATTCTTATCTAATACTAGAGGAATAACCTTATTGCATTCCATTTTTGTTGTTTTGACTATTAATGACAACTTCTACTGAAAACGTGGAAGAATCGACTTAAAATCAAAAAGACTAAATTCTTTTATGGCAAACCACTCAAGCTTGAGTTTCTTAAAGTTTAGGGGTGTTTGGCAGGGGGTAGCAACTGTCATAAGTGTCCGGCAATGGATGACGAGATTTCTAAAGTTATCCCGAAGAAAATATAAAAAAATTGAGCTTTATACTTTAACGAATTTAAAGTACTATTTTATACACCTTTATTACCTGTTACCTGCCAAAGTAACCACAACCCAAACTCTATAGTCGCTGGTCGTTCTTACCTGTATAGGGGACATGCACAGAAAAACTTTCAGCTTTTATAAAATAACGAAGGTCTGGCAGTCGTGGGCTCTTGGGCTATAAGGTTTTACCCTTTGCCAACGTTTAAAAAGAATTTACCAACCGACATACAACTGGCCCTAAGATGCTAATTCTAATGTCATCAATGAGTATGGTATGTAGTCCTAAGACTGGTTTGCCCGCAGTTCTCCCTTCAACTCTATCCCATGCTAACACTTTCACTTCTCTAAAAGTTCCAATAAAGCCGAAATGGTCCTCTATTAAATTTTTTTCAATTCTTCTTTGAATTATTTTGGTTTAAGACCTTCGAGGCCTGGGAAATTGGAACTGATGGTTCCTAAGTTACACATTTGTCCGCTCCTGCCTTTTTGAGAAGAGTGACAATTCTATTTTTTTTAATCTTTTGGAATGATTCCCAACTTATAGATTTTGCAAATCAATTTAAATATAGTTCATTTTGGCCTGAGTTCTTTGGGATTTCGCCCTGTTTATATTTTGTTTATCTTAACATACCTATCTATAGGGTCATCCTGAATCTTGGGCTCCAGCACAACACTAAATATATAAAGTTAAATTTCTTAGGGCCGGTTGCATGTCGCAAAGTAAATGCTTTTATTATACCACTAACCAACTTTCAGTGCCTGTCATTTGATTGGCCATCCCAGTCACTCCATTTACCATCTACCTTGGTTAGTGGTAAAAAGCATTTACTTTGCGACATGCAACCGGCCCTTAGTGTCGACAAAACCACGAACAATCACATGTACTTATGGTAATATGTGTATAATTCCCAATAAACTGAAGATGGCCCTATAAATTCAGACCGAAACGTCTTTATTCTGGGAATTTTACTAAACCCGGTGCATCCTTGTTTTGGCTGAATAACTCCTTCAACCCACTACATATCACAGCCACGATCTCCAACAACATTCATACGAATAAGAGTATTATAGCCTCAAAATGGTGGGCCATAAAGGGACACAAATTCCAAATGCGGGACGAAATTATGTCTAACATCGTGAAAAAAAACTTTATGTAGAATAGCCCTAATTCCATTAATGATGTTTCTCCAAATTTTTCTGGTTTATTAGCAAACCCCATTCTTTTTAAATAATCCACAATAAGCCATCTTAAGCATTGACTTAGCCCATCTTTTCACCCCCACCCCCCTCCCCCACAGCTGGACCTAAATAAATTGAAAAATATTTCCTTAAACTGGACAATACAGGAAAACTTCTTTACAAAAAAATGTCTTTTGTCCAAACTTCTATATCAATTTACCGCCAGTGTTCGCCGTATACTCTGCATACGCACTCAAGACGACTCTGGTGTTGGTGTTGTTGTTCTTGCATTCATATAAAAACAAAAAATATTGAGGGGGTAATAGTGGTTAGTATGTGATAAACTACCAAGCGTCGGTCGACACGCCTCTCTTTTAAATTTTGAGATATTCATATAATTTTAAATACTTCAGAGGTAACTTTTGTTATAATTTAAATAAATTTTATATTAATTTGTTTTAATTTTTATCAAATATAAGAAACTTAACTATTTTTTAATCCTCTCTTTCCAGTGATATTGATGTTGAAGAACAACGCTTAAATTATAACCATTCTGGCAGCTCTTCCAACTCAAGTCTCTCTGCACGGTAAACCATTTTTTTGTTTTTTTTTTTGAAAATATATTTCTTATTTTTGAAATATTATCAAAAAATATAAAAAATTAGGAAGTGAATTTAATTTATTTAGGAACGAATCAAAGATTTTAGTAGAAATATTTTTACATTGCATATTAGAGGGTTTCGTCCCCTTGGGAATTGAACCCAAGCCGCTAACTGGCTTGCCGGGCCGTTAGCCGAACTCTTAAGACGAATCTCCCTCCGATATGCAACATATATAAGAAATAAAGCAACAGATTTTTCACTCCTTTCAATTCGAAGGGAATAGTAAAAAATCAGGCTAAACTGAAAAAAGTTTTCAGTGACGGGTCCTTTTATAAATAATTAATGTAAAGATTTAAGCATCTTTCTTGAGTTTCTTTTTTGAAAAAAGATGCAATTTTTATCAAAAATCAACCCTATAATATTAAGAAGTGAATTTAATTTATTTAGGATTGATTATCGGGTTGATTTTTGAAAAAATTCCATCTTTTTTCAAAAAAGAAACTCAAGAAAGATGGTCTAAATCTTTACATTAATTATTTATATAAAGGACCCGTCACTGAAAACTTTTTCAGGTTAGCCTGATTTTTGACGTGACAACATCTTATAATTCGATGGAGCCGGCTGCGCGCATGAAAAAACATGACTCATTCGGCGTTACCTCGCTCTGAGGCGTTCCATTTAAGGCTCGAAGTGCAAGCGAGAGCGCGGAACGAGTGACAAAGATTGAGCCGGGCTTTTTAAAAGCTACAGTTAGAAAAATTTTAATGATGTTTCCAAATTTTAAATTTTAAATTTAAGATTTATGAACAATAATTTAATCACAGTTTATTCTTATAATAAATTATTCAAAATTATTACTTTTTTACAACAAATTACAATTAAATTTGCAAAAATAATTAAGTAACTAATTGAACAACAACTTTTATTCAGTTTACTTGCTGAAAGAAATAATGTCAATACAAAATTTATTATTATACAATAATAAAATCAAAAATTAAATTTTAACAGTCGAGTAGAAATTTAAACAATAAATTTTATTCAAGTATTTTGTAAATTTAAAATGATTTTCTGAACGAAGAATTTTATGAAAAAAATCGGTTGTCTGTAAAGTCGGTTTACTGGCGATAGTTGAACGTGACAACGTCATAAGAAAATACCATTCCATCAGTGTTTTCTTATGATGTTGTCACGTTCAACTATCGTCAGTAAACCGACTTTACAGACAACCGATTTTTTTTACTATTCCGTTCGAATTAAAAGGAGTGAAAAATCTGTTGCTTTATTTCTTAGATATGTTGCATATCGGAGAGAGATTCGTCTTAAGGGTTCGATTCCCGAGGGGACGAAACCCTCTGATATACAATGTAAAAATATTTCTACTAAAATCTTTGATTCGTTCCTAAATAAAATAAATTCACTTCTTAATATTATTATCGGGTTGATTTTTGAAAAAAATTCCATCTTTTTTTTTCCAAAAAAGAAACTCAAGAAAGATGCTTAAATCTTTACATTAATTATAATAAATTAGGTTTAAGTCAATTCTACTATATACATTTTTAGTTGGCTTGTTTGAATAGGGCAGAAAGATTAAAAATCGCTTAAGATGAAATACTTATATATAATATTTATAGAATTTATTTTTCTTCCAAAGGAGTCTTGATAGTCCAAGCAATTCCACTCTATTGGTTGGCGGTGGAAGTGGTACTCCAGCAAATCTCGATTCGGATCTTGAACTAGAACCAGATCCTCCTGATTGGAATCGAAACGTTGACCCTCAAACACTTGAAAAGCTTAGTAATGATGATTTGAAACGTCAAGAAATCATAAATGGTAATATATTAATAATAAATTTTATCTTTATATTCATTTTTAACTATCTATTATTATTAATTTACTAAATGAAATTCAATGTTTCAAAACTATTTGTTTCATCTGAGAATGAAAGTACATCGATTGAATTTTTATTATTATTTTTAATTTAGATTTTAATATATTTTGTCTTCCTTCAGAATTAATTCATACTGAAAGATCGCACGTAAGAACTTTGAAAGTGCTTCAACATGTGTTTCATCATCCACTTTTGGAATCTCAGCTAATACCTGCTGAACAAATTTCACTTCTTTTTGAAAATCTAGAAGAGATGTTGGATATACATGGCTCTTTTAGTACATCCCTGAAAGCTTGTCGGCGAGAAAGTCCTGTAGTAGGCGATATTTCGGACTTGCTCTTAAATATGGTAAATATCTTTATTTTTCAGATTGGTTAATTTTATGAATTAGTAGATATATGAATTTTGAATTATGATTTAAAGTCACTTAAAGAATAAAAGATTAATATACCAGGTGAGTTTTTTATCTTGAGACAGTCTTATAACTCAAAAACAGTGCATTATATGAAAAAAAGTTTGTTTATATCGAGGGGGAAACTAAACTACGCTTTTGTTTGTCGCCGTAGAACAAGCTTTCAAGGGTATTTCAATGTCAAGTTCTGTTTTTTAAATGGAACCCTATATTTTTCTCAACGTCTACTTAATCTAGAAAAAAAACTGAACAACTTTCATAAGAACTATTTTTTATACGACATCAAATAAACAAAATACATGAATCAATTAGATCTCAAAAAAAAATCTTAATAATTATTTTTAACAATTATTTAACTTAATTATCAAATAATAATGATTACATAATTAATTATTAAATAAATAATTTAATAATAATTAATAATTTAATAATTTTTCGACACTGTTCTGAGACATTCCAGAGTGTTATTGCAAGTCTTCTGGATGAATTCCAGTTCCAATTTCGTTAATTTGGCCTGTTCCAGTTTCTTCGTAGTCTTTACATTTCCTGTTTTTGTTTTTTTAAACAGATTATATAACATAATAAAATGAAGCTTGTGAGGGTGTATTCTTATCAGGAAAACGCTCGGCATTCATTTCAATGGCAGCCCCATAACACTCCTTCCACATTCACTGCATAAATTAAGACCATTTCAATTCTGTCTTCAACAAAAAAATGCTCCATTTTTATTATAGTAATACAATCATAACTATCTACTGGATTGACACGAGAAATAAACTCTTTTTTAAACTCAAGAATTTCAACTAGTTCGAATTAAGTAGAAAATAATCTCTTAAATCTGAGTATAACGAAGTTTTCATATCATTATAAACACTTATTTTCATTGTTGTGACTTTTCGATTTAATAAATATTTATTTAATAATTAATCATTTAATCATTATTATTTGATAATTAAGTTAAATAATTGTTAAAAATAATTATTAAGATTTTTTTGAGATCTAATTGATTCATCTATTTTGTTTATTTGATGTCGTATAAAAAAATAGTTCTTATGAAAGTTGTTCAGTTTTTTTTTGTAGATTAAGTAGACGTATAGAAAAATATAGGGTTCCATTTAAAAAACAGAACTTGACATTGAAATACCCTTGAAAGCTTGTTCTAGGTCGACAAACAATAGCGTAGTTAAGTTTCTCCCTCGATATAAATAAACTTTTATTTGAAACTTTTTTCCATATAATGCACTGTTTTTGAGTTATACGACTGTCTCAAGATAAAAAAACTCACCCGGTATAGGCTAGCCATTTAATTTCTCTTAAAAAATTTCAAAACAATAAAAAATTATGAAATTTATTTACATTTGCAACTTTTCATATTATTATAATTTTTCATTAAATCTTATTATATGTTGTTCATTACAATGTTTTTCAGTTCGATGGCCCTGCTGGAGATCACTTTCAAAGAGCTGCTGCTACTTTTTGCGCTCGACAGCAAATTGCATTAGAGGCTCTCAAAGAGAGACGAAGAAAAGATGCAAGACTAAATTCTTTCCTAAATGATGCTGAGGCCAATCCTCTTTGTAGGAGATTACAACTCAAAGATCTAAGGCCAACAGGCATGCAAAGGTAATTGATTATATTTTGTTAATTTGTTTTATGTCACAATATCAGATTATTACATTTTTTTTATTACATATCTCTAATTATTTAATTGTTTGATATTGTGCATGAATCGTAAAAATTTTAATTAGCGTTGTGGACGTTTTGTGTTTTCGGTCAAAAAAAAACCTTAATTGTTTATCCCCAAGATTTCGATTCTTTTATTAGATCATCTTCAGAGCTAAAATATAGAAGGCGTTTTACAATTTTTTTACAAAAAATTTATGAGGATGATCTAATAAAAGATGGGAACTTTGAAGTTAAACAATTATTATTAAATTATCTTATCTTTCTTATTATATTAAACGAGCAATTCTTGTATATATATATATATATATATATATATATATAATGAAAAACTGAACAAAATTCATCTGTTTCGATTCCCCAAAGAATCAGACAGATGAGAATTGTAGTAAATATATATATATATATATATATATATATATATATATATATATATATATATATATATATTAGTTGAATAAAAGATTTCACTGTCGATGGTAACAGAATTGTTTTTATTTTAGGTTAAAAATAAAATAAAATGAGAGAGTCTTCTGTTTTTTAAATAAAATAATTTTTAATTATTTCTAGAGACTATAGTTTCGAAGGCATTGCCTTCATCATCAGTCTATCACAAATATTTCAAATTAGTTACAAATTAAGATTTATACATTGAAAATTTTGAAAAATATATAATGTCTTTTTCTTCATGTTTCCTCTTGGGAGATTTGAATATATTATAAAAATTTTGAAAAATATATAATGTCTTTTTCTTCATGTTTCCTCTTGGGAGATTTGAATATATTATATTCTAATCTCCCAAGAGGAAACATGAAGAAAAAGACATTATATATTTTTCAAAATTTTCAATGTATAAATCTTAATTTGTAACTAATTTGAAATATTTGTGATAGACTGATGATGAAGGCAATGCCTTCGAAACTATAGTCTCTAGAAATAATTAAAAATTATTTTATTTAAAAACAGAAGACTCTTTTATTTTATTTTTAACCTAATATATATATATATATATATATATATATATATATATATATCCAATCGGTTTCTCGAAAACAGCTCTAACGATTTGGATGAAATTCACGGGTGGGGGGGAATTCGATCTGTCATGGTCTCATCTTCGGCTAAGTTGTTTTTGATGGGTTTTTTGTTAATTGAAATAATTATTCACAGGTTGTTGTCTCGATAAAAATGTTTATTTACATTTTTATTCAATTTACTTTTAATTATTAATTGGTTTTTTAATTTTATATCCCACAATAAGACCATTACAATTATTATTATATATTAAAATTTGGGCAATTTAATTGATTAAAAATCGAGTTCTAAATCCCACAAATATTAATTTGACAATTTAATTGATGAACTCAAAAATTGTTATTTAATAATTAAAAAATAATTATACCGTATTTATTTATATACCTATATACACCGAAGGCTAGAAATGCAAAAATTGGGTGCGTGGACGGGGGTGAGGGGCAGATGTGGGGGTGCAGTGGTGCGGGGTTTCGGGGCGTAGTGTAGGTGGGGTGAAGTGGTGGGGTCCGGGGGGCGAAGGGGGATTAATATATAGCTATTAACTGAAGCAATAAGTTACCGAGCATCGCTCGGTGGCCAGGTACTATTTTGTTAACGGAGAATGGTGTAGGTTCTTGGTGAAACATATTTAATTTAAAAAATTTAAGAAACTTTTAAAATTTAAAAATATAAAATTCTAGCTAGGTTTCACAAAAAAATAAAAGACGATATGCTTTTTTAGCATGAGTCAGTCAGAAACCTACCTAGAATTTTATATTTTAAAATTTCTTAAATTTTTTTAAATTATATTTTAAACCGAACACCCGATACGTCCTCAACATCCTCTATTTATTTAATACAAAACATAATCTCTCATTTTCCAACACAATTTCATTTAATGAGTTAATTTTCTTTTAAAATTAAATAATTTAAAATGTATAATTGAGTTATCTTTGTTTATTTTATTTTTTTTAGACTTACTAAATATCCTCTTCTTTTTGAATCTTTGGCAAAATGTACATCACCTAAAACTTCCGAGTATACAGGGGTTTGTCGAGCAGTAGAACGGTCTAAAGAAATCCTTAATCATGTAAATCAAGCTGTTCGTGAAGCAGAGGATCGTCATCGCTTAGCTGAAATTCAGAAACGACTGGACAGAACTGCCTTCGATAAAGCAGATCACCAGGCATCCGGAGAATTCAAGGTATTGCAATTTGATCAATTATTTTTTTTTTTTTTTTTTTTTGCTTTAATTTATCCAATAAAATATTATTTAATAATTATTTTTCTATTTGTTTTAGTCATTTGATTTAACAAAACATAAATTACTCTACGAGGGAATTCTTATTTGGCAGAATTCGTGTAAAAATACGTCTAAAAATATTGAACTACACATAGTATTATTGGAAGACTATGTGGTCCTTTTACAAAAACAAGATGACAAATATGTCCTAAAAATGCATCAAATTGGCACAATCGGCACTGGCAACGATCTTCTTAGTCCAATTATTAGATTAAGTAATGTTTTAGTCCGAGGAAATGCATCGGGTGAGCGTTTTAGAATTTATTTTATAGAATTTAAAAAATGACTTGCTCATAAATAGAAACCGGATTCCTATGCAATTGCATATTTTGTTTGCCGCCACATACGAACCAGGGGATCAATTATATCTATCCGAATCATGCATCTAGGATAATGTGGGTTAAATTTTATACTGCATATTTTAGTAAAATTGCATATTTGAAGGATTTTTTGTCAAATATTTCCTATTTCGCGCCAAATACAGATTTTTTAAAAGTAAATTTTCGGAGAAAGAATGAAGAAATATATATATATAAATTATGTTGATTAATGTACATTATAATTAGTAGATTAAAATTCAGTTTATTGGACAAAGTTTTTATTGAAGTTCTTCTTCAATTTTTGTATAACGTTTCGTCCTCTCGAGACTTCTCAAAGTATAATTGGCTAGAACAACATTGGTTGAAATAAAGATAAAAATAACTGAGACTATAGTAGAATTTTTTCTTTCTAGATTGATACCATGAAAACAATATTGTTTCTGTTATTGTCTCAGTTATTTTTATCTTTATTTCAACCAATGTTGTTCTATCCAATTGAGTACTTGAAAAAGTCTCGGAGAGACGAAACGTTGTACAAAAATTGAAGAAGAACTTCAATAAAAAAACTTTTGTCCAATAAACTGAATTTTTAATCTTCTATATATATAAAGTTCGTTTAAATTTTCCCCATTACATTTTAAGAGACCCTAGACATATTAATCTGAAGATAATTTGGAATTTGTCTGTTAAATAAAACTACCCCCCTCCCCCCCCCATATTTTTTCGATCACATTTTTTGAAACATTATTATATTTATTTTTAACCTAAAATAAAAACTATTCTGTTACCATCGACAGTGAAATCTTTTATTCAACTAATATATTTATTATGTTCATTTTATTCAAGAGCACCTATTATTTCATTGAGTTTAAAGATTTTTTTAATATTTTAAATATAATGAGCATTTTGTGAAATTTTTTACTCAATAAAAGTACCTACATATTTAACACTTGGTCCCTATAACTTACTCTATCATTTTATTTTTTTCATAGCACTCCTTCAAATATATTATAGTCTTTTTGTCTTCAATTTTAAATTTTTAGTGCATAAAAAAAAATTCATTTTGCCAATTTTTACTGCATATATTTGTATATTTCAACGTATTCTGCATATTACTTGCATATTTCAACCTTTTTAACTGCATATTTTGGCAGTTTCTACTGCATAAAAATCCGGTCTCTACTCATAAATAAATATTTTATTTCTTTCATATATATTTATAATTCTCATAAACATATTGTATATTGTTTTACAGATAAAAAATCTCTCTTTTTATTAATTAATGAATTAAATGCCCAAATGATTAAACTTGTTGCTCCGACTAAAGCAGAACTTGTTACGTGAGTATTTACTATTTTCTAAATATTGTTTTAAAATTTTAAATTATTGTTTTAAATATATATTCAATAGTGAATTTTTTAAATAACTAACTATTGATAAATTATATTTTTACTAGCTGCGCCTTCGGCACGCATGGCGCAGCTAGACCCTCCAAAGAGGTTGCCCTTGTAAAATTTATAGACACAGAGTAAAAATACACTGAATCTAGAATGCTGAAATTTGGCATACTGGTAGAGCTTGGCACATTAATAAAGGAGAAAATTGAAAAACAGAAACATTCCCTTCTTCAAGTCATAAATACGCATCTTAGAAAAAGTAGTGAAATCCCAACAAAAACACATGTGTAAAAAAAGGCCAAATTCGATTAATAAAAACCGATTGCCAAAAAAAGTAGTCAGATCTAATGTGCTGTCAAGTTGAACATCATGAATTTATTAAATGAGTCGAGAATATAGTTACTTCAATTAAAACGCATGTTTTTCATTTTACATGTCCATTTATATTTATTGATTTCACATTTTTTAGTTGAAATTATTTTCCTAAAACTTGGCTTAAACGTGATTGGTAACAAAACAATGCCTAAAAACCAAGTTTTAGGAAAATAATTTCAACTAAAAAAATGTGAAAAGTTTTTCTTTTGCCGAGAGTAGCAGAGTTGTTGATTCACAAAGAGAAACAAGAGGTTGTCCTCTGCTTGATGCAAATAAACATACACACATATATATCAAGATGATATATCTGTATATATATATTATTTATTTGTTTGAGACTATAGTTTCGAAGACTTGGTCTTCATCAGCAGTCTTTCTTCAATTATAAATGTTTTTCATGGAGTCAATATCATATGGATATTGAAAACTTGGTGTTCTTTCGTCACTGCTGGAAGGCTAGGAACTAATAGAATGTCTATTAGTTCCTAGCCTTCCAGCAGTGACGAAAGAACACCAAGTTTTCAATATCCATATGATATTGACTCCATGAAAAACATTTATAATTGAAGAAAGACTGATGATGAAGACCAAGTCTTCGAAACTATAGTCTCAAACAAATAAATAATATATATATATATACAGATATATCATCTTGATTTATATGTGTGTATGTTTATTTGCATCAAGCAGAGGACAACCTCTTTGTTTCTCTTTGTAAAAAATGTGAAATCAATAAATATAAATGGACATGTAAATTGAAAAACATGCGTTTTTAATTAAAGTGACTATATTCTCGACTCCTTTAATAAATTCATGATGTTTAACTTGACAGCACATTAGATCTCACTACTCCTTTTTTTTAGCAAACGGTTTTTATTAGTCGAATTTGGCCTTTTCTTAGGATTTATAATTTTCACAAACCGATACCTCGGACCGAGGGGTGAACCGCGACCTAAAATTGTGTACACCTACTTCCACTTTCACTTTCATTTCCAAGTAGAAGACAATAGATTATCTAATGAATTCCAAAGACGGTGTACACTTAATTCCATTCGCGGTTCACCCCTCGCCGCGGACTGAAATTCTATCAAATATCCCTGCGAAATATTTACATTAAATTGAAAATAAAGTTAAGGTTAATAAAATATAAATTGAAAGTTTTTTCCCAGAGTAGCAGAATTTTTATATATTGAAGGAGACAATAAAAGAGTGTGTCCTCTGCTGGAATTATAAATTTTATTGAGTGGATATTGATGAGGCGGTCAAAAAAAAGAAAATAATTTACACTATCTTTTTATTCATAAACCGGACGTTTCGGAGTCTATTCCCTCCCTTCTTCAGGGTTTTGAAAAGTCAGTGAAGGAAATCCAATGCGACATTCCCCTCTGACTCATCTTTCAGTGGCAGGAACAATAATATATTCGTTAATAAAATAAAGGGTGTGTAGTTTCACAGTGAATGAAATAAAACTCAAAGAGGTTTATACAAACTCAATATATTTCGGATTATTAGTCCATCATCAGGAGTTTACAGTTGTTAACCTCTAAACTCCTTATGATGGACTAATAATCCGAAATATATTGAGTTTGTATAAACCTCTTTGAGTTTTATTTCATTCACTGTGAAACTACACACCCTTTACTTTATTAATCAATATCATGTTTCACCTAAAACCTACACCACTTTCCCTAAGTAAAAAAAAATAATATATTGTATTTCGTTCTCAGCAGAATTATAATCAGAGAGATCAGCTGAGAATGAAATACAATATAATTATTGTTACTGCCACTGAAGGAGGAGACAGAGGGGAATGTCGCAGGATTTCCTTCACTGACTTTTCAAACCCCTGAAGAAGGAGGGAATAGCCTCCGAAACGTTTCGGTTTATTAATAAAAACATAGTATAAATTATCTTTTTTATAATCAGGATCGCGGCTTTTTGAATTACAGTAGGAAGATCGAGTCCTTATAGAATGATGGTTGTTTTTTCTTTTTTTCAATAAAAAATTTTCATCAGGGTTTATAATTTAATTTTATTTGGAACAAGAGACGTTTCGGCATTAACTCAATAGACTGAAGATGGCATTGAGTTAATGCCGAAACGTCTCTTGTTTCAAATAAAATTAAATTATAAACCCTGATGAAAATTTTTTATTGAAAAAAGAAAAATAACCATCATTCTATAAGGACTCGATCTTCCTACTGTGATTCAAAAAGCCTCGATCCTGATTATAAAAAATATTATAAGAATCAAATAATTACTATTCCTGAATAAATTATCTTCTTTTTTTTTTTTTTTGGACTGCCTCATCAATATCCACTCAATTTCACTTATCAGTCCGTCTCCAAAAATTACTCCAATCTTATAAATTTTATTTCTTTATTTATGATACATACATTAATTCCTGTAATAGACTGATGAAGAGGGCAAAGCTCTCGAAACTATAGTCTCATTACAAATAAAATTTATAATTCCAGCAGAAGACACACTCTTTTATTGTCTCCTTCAATAATAAAATATAATTAAATTAATTAAAAGATATAATCTTGAATTTTATTCCTGAGTTCGATAAAAAATACCATAACAAAAGAAAAATCCTCGAATTTGGGGTCGATGAAAATTTTCTTAAATAGAAAAACTAAATATTTTCGATTTATAAGAAGCAAGTTCTCCCTATATAAATAAATAGAACAATCGAAAAATTGATTGGGTGTGGGAGAAGAGACGCGAAAAGAAGAGGCGTTTCCGGCCTGAGGGCGAAGATGAACCAACACGCCTATTAATAACCCATGCCTTTGCGAATAGAATTAGTGGCTTGCGAGCCGTTGGCAAGACATGTCGACGGCGATGGCGTCATGAGTTCCACACCGGTGTTGCGCGCCACACTTGGCAGGTGCCTTTCTTTCCATCACTCATTCCATTCTTTATGCCATTTTATTAATAGCAAACCCAACCACATTTCTTCAAAATTAATTTTCTTTGGAATTGATTTTGCTTTTGTTTATAATTACCTACTTTTTTTGGCCCCATAATATTCTTTCATTGTTCTTTTATTAGGTATTTTAACAAAATATACAGGGTGATTCACGGTCGATGGCACGTTAGACGTTTATGGAAAACGGAACGCAGGATTTTTCAGAAAAAATTTTCAAAACATTTTTCCTACCTGTTCTATCGATCAAAAATATTTTCAGCATTGCGACGTTTCGGCTTCCATCGAAAAGTCGTAGCAACTTTATTTTTTTTAAATAGAACTCGCCGTATATTAACACGTTTTTGAACCGCCCTTTTATTAAAATACTTTTTTGTTAATATTGTCCTATACCTATCTCTATCGGTTTTCGAGATAAAAAATAATTTGTGTTAAATATGGTCCAAAACATGGCCCTAATTAAACTTAAATAAATTAGTGCTCTCAATTCATGAAAAGTTGATATTTTGGTGGTAGTTTAGACAGACCCGAAGTATTTAATTTACGCCGAAAAATCGACTCCATATTATACAGGGCGTGCTAAGATTACTATTATTTCCGTTATTCATAAAAGGGGTCAAAAGTTCGTTTTTTCAAATGAGACCCATATAGTATATTACTCAATAAATTGAAAGACGAAGAAAAATGCTTTAAGACGATATATCATGTCCCTATACCTAAAACATCAAGTTTTCTTAATAAAGCCGCTTTTTCGTGAAAAATTACATTTTAATTAATTTAATTTTAACTAATCATCACAATATCAAGCTTATGACAGTTTGTTAACTCTTTCTAAGTAACTTATAAACAGTTTATTGACGGTGTTCAAAAAAATCTCCCAAAATGATCTCAAATATTGATTAACGAACTTTTGACCCCTTTTATGAATAACGGAAATAATAGTAATCTTGGCACGCCCTGTATAATATGGAGTCGATTTTTCGGCGTAAATTAAATACTTCGGGTGTGTCTAAACTACCACCAAAATATCAACTTTTCATGAATTGAGAGCACTAATTTATTTAAGTTTAATTAGGGCCATGTTTTGGACCATATTTAACACAAATTATTTTTTATCTCGAAAACCGATAGAGATAGGTATAGGACAATATTAACAAAAAAGTATTTTAATAAAAGGGCGGTTCTAAAAACGTGTTAATATACGGCGTGTTCTATTTAAAAAAATAAAGTTGCTACGACTTTTCGATGGAAGCCGAAACGTCGCAATGCTGAAAATATTTTAGATCGATAGAACAGGCAAGAAAATGTAAGGTGCTAAATTTTCAGAAAAATCCTCCTTTCCGTTTTCCATAAACGTCTAACGTGCCATCGACCGTGAATCACCCTGTATTTGATTAATACATTTTAATCTATTTCGTGGAATACTGTCCAAAATATAATTAAAAAAAAAGTTGATGTTTATTTTTTACTGAGTTTTAAACTAATAAGGAATTTATATCCAATATTTAAATACATATTTTTCTTTTTTAGAAAATATTCACTTAGGAAATTTTTTTGGATATTTTTTCATGTTTAAATGTAAACTATTTAACAAAAGTGACCAAATATTTCACACATTAACTTATTTTAAGAATAGAATGAATGTTCAATGGGAACAAATTAATTCTAATTAGAGAAGGCGTTTATGAATGGCAGGCTCTTAGATAAAGCTCTAAGACAAAGGACTAGACTGATTTTTGGTTCTCTTTACTATTTCCATTTATTATTTAGGAAATTAATTTTTAATTTAAACTTGACATTTGGATTTTCATACGTAAATAATTGAATCAATATATTTGTTCTATACAAACTAAAACGTTTCAAATAGGCACATTGTTTGCAAGAAAATTTAATTTTCTGATCTTGTTTGAAGACTTTTTATAGTGTTGTGAAAACTATTAGACATTCTTCCTTTAGGCCATGATATAAATAAACTAGAGATATAACAATAATATTATCATCGCTTTTAACTTGAAAAATATTTTTATAATTTTTTTGCAACGAAATTTTCTATGGAGAGAGACGGACTGGCAGAAATTTTAATTGAATGTAATGGAAGGCAGCCCAGGGGTGGTGAGGAAAGAAAAAATTAACACATATCAAATAAGGTGTAATTTACCTTGTAATCCTTCCTCCTTTCCTTCCAAACCGAAGTTTCGGAGGATTCTTCCCTCCTTCTTCGGGGTTTCAAATGGACGATGAATGAAACAAATAAAATGTTTCCTTCTTCTCTCCCATGTGCGGATCCACGGGGGTGGGGCGGTCCCCCCTCCCCCAAAGCATTGTAGATCAACATTTTTTATATGTTTATTTACATTTTTTTTTTAATAACATTAAATTTTAAAATTGAAAATAAAGTTCTATGTGGGTAGATCTTATATACATCGGCCACCCCTGAACTATATAGTTCAATTGAACTAGTTCCATATAATGAACGAACTATAAAAGAACTATTCCCTAAAAAGAACGATTTTTCCCATCTCTATTAAAAATGTTGAAAAAGGAAATGAATTTAAAAATATAATAGCTCCTTTTATTTAGTTGTAGATAGGATCCATTTTTCATTAAGGGGGGGGGGGTAGCTCGGTGGCTGCCCCCCCCCCAAATCAGAGGTCTGGATCCGCGCCTGTTCTCTCCAAAGTAGTATTGAAAACTTTCTTCTTTTTTAACAAAGTCATAGAAAAATATATATTTTTTTTTAATTAGATCTAATTAAGAAAAGGAGGGGAAAAAAATTGTTTTTCTATGCCTTTGTTAAAAAAGAAGAAAGTTTTGAACACTAACTACTGTGGAGAAAAGAAGGAAACATTTTATTTGTTTCATTCATTGACCCTTTGAAACCCTGAAGAAGGAGGGAAAAATCCTCCGAAACGTCGGTTTGGAAGGAAAGGAGGAAGGATTCCAATAAATTACACCTTATTTGATATGTGTTAATTTTTTCTTTCCTCACTACCCCTGGTGCTGCCTTCCATTACCTTCAATTAATATTTTTATAATTATTAATTTTACATCTATAAAAAAATCTTGAATTTTCTTTAGTATATAAACATTTTATTATGATGTGTTCTCATTCATAGGTAGCTCTTATACTTCCAAAATTAGGACGGCGTAATATTTTCTTTACCGTCCCGACAGGATATCATATCTCAAAATCAACCTTGAGCTTCAAAATAGAATTTATGTTTATTAAGCGTTTTCTATTTGTTTTTTCCAGATGGTTTAATCATATAAACCAAGCAGTTGAAAATTACAAAGCTCGGGAAGGATTAACTAAGTCAAGAGGTTCACGTGGTGTCGTTCCTGGTCATAACGCCGTCTCCCCAGGGGCTGCCTGCACCCCTGAGGGCGAGAAAACCAAAGAGTGAGTAGTCCGCTTATTTCTACTTTCTCTTATTTTTATTTTAACTTCTTTAAAATTACGTAACTATTACGTCAAAGTTGCAGTTAGTTTAAAATAATCCATTAAATTGAAGATCTCTATAAATCCTTTAAATTATTTTTAGTTGGAAAATTTATATAAAACAATGAGATAATCATTAATTTTAAATCAATTGACGAAAATCATGATAAGCTTAAAAATTAATAATTACTTCTATTACTTGTCTACATCGAAATGGCTGAAAGTTGTCGTGAAAACAATTTCTCTTCTCCCATAAGAAAAATACATTTACTGCCCCGTTAACTAGTGCCTCTGATTTTGGCCAATATTCTTGTTTTCTCTATTAACCTACTCTTTGGGTGTTAATTAATATTTATTTATGATTTTTCTATCACCTTATTTTATTATTTTTAAACTTTTTTTTCATTATTTACAATATTTTATTTTTCTCTATATATAGAATTAAAATATAATTTGGAGAATCCAATTTTTTTATGATTAGTCTTTAATTTTTCAAATCGATGATTTTTAAAATTTTGGGATAAATAAAATAAGCTGACGTGTTCTGATGTGGCCATCCACTTGACTTTACCATACAACCTGGCCCCTCACTTATATTTAATAAAATTATTTATAATCATGTAAGGGGGGGGGGGTTAGTTTTTGCATTTTTACACTCCTGGGGGCCCACTGATTATGTATACAAAATTTGGATGAGTTTGGTACAAGAGCCTATATTTTCATTTTTTGACCCCCCCCCCATTTTGGGTGGTTAGTTTTTGCGTTTTTAGATTACTGTGGGCCCACTGATTATGTATACAAAATTTGGTTGAGTTTGGTACAAGAGCCTATATTTTCATTTTTTGACCCCCCCCCATTTTGGGCGGTTAGTTTTTGCGTTTTTAGATTACTGTGGGCCCACTGATTATGTATACAAAATTTGGTTGAGTTTGGTACAAGGGCCTATATTTTCATTTTTTGACCCTACACCCCTCCTCCCCATTTTGGGCGGTTAGTTTTTGCATTTTTACACTCCTGGGGCCCACTGATTATGTATACAAAATTTGGTTGAGTTTGCTCAAACGGCCTAGATTTTTAATCCCCCCCCCCTTCCCCTTAATTTTGGGTCGATATGCAACAAAATCTAATCAGCTCTTAATCTCAATGGACCTACTACGTGTGAAATTTGGTTTCGATATTCACACTAGTTTTTGAGCTAGCTCGTCCACAAATTTGGTAACGCACAGACTAACTAACTAACTAACAGACATTTTGACAAAACAATTATTATCTCGAAAAATATAATTTTTTCGATGTTCACTTATTAGGGCTTTTTTGTAAACCGAAATGCCATGGTTTCGCTCAATTTTTTTAATCAAAATAGTTTCAGCCGTTTTTGGGATATTTCGAAAAAACAAGGAAAAAAACACTTTTTTCCTGCACGATTACAATACTTGACCATACCCTGTATGGTAAAGTAAAAATTGTTTTTTTTTGTATTCTAAAAATCTATTTATTTCATGATATGATTTAATATTAAATGTTAAATATATTTTATCTTAATAACTAATTTAAAATTAACACGTCTAACTTTCCCTTTCCCATTGTTTGTTTGTTTTTAGCGGTAACGATTTACTCGAATTACCTGTAATCAAAGAGAGTTGTGATACTCTATCGCCTGCAGGCAGTGATCTACCGCCCGAAAGTCCTTCAGAATCTTTTATCAGATCAGACACACCCGAAATATCATCGGAACCTTCAAGTGATTCGACGGTCAAAAGTTCTGAGAGTGTTGAGACCCCAGAACCTTGTTCAACACCAACACAAACACCTCGCAAAAATATGCCTCCTAGTAGACCTCTAAGTGGTGGTCCTGAACCTGTACGAATTTCAACTGAAGAACGACCTCTTGTTCAACCATATGAAGTTACTGTTTCTCAAAGGGCAGTTCTCACTGCCGAACCTGTTCTCACACCGCTTGGTAAATAATATTCATTTTAATATTAGACTTATCTTATACAAATAGTATTAATTTCCTACTTTTAAAATAAGATACATATTTAAAAAGATATATTTTAATAAGATTCATTACAATTTTAAGGTAATTGTTTCGCGACAATACTAGCAAAAAATTAATGCTAGAGTATATAGAACAGACAATTAGGCTTCATAAACCCAAAACTTTTTGCTGTTTATGTACCACTACTAGCCAATCCAGTGCTCGTTTGACGAATCTGGGCAACACTGTCCAAGCTTGTATATATTTTATCATGGAAATGTCAGATAAAGTACATTATAAAGGGAGATTTATAAAACAAAAAGTTCTTAATAAGCGATTGAAAGCTGTTGCGACAATGGCGATGAAGTGAAAAAACGTCAAAAAAAGTACTAAAGTTAACCCACTTTTTAGGTTAAATAAATGCGTTGTTGCCAGCTTGTTTTTAGTGTAAATTTTTCATTATTTATTCATTATTATCTCAGCAACTGTGTTGTAACTATGAATTAAAATTTTCTTAAAAAATGTATTAGTTATTGTTTAATGTTGGTTTAGTTTTTTATTAGAATGGTAAGAAGAGTTTCTTAAGGCAGTTCTTTCACAAATGCAAAAATTCAAGAAATCTTTGAAACTTGGAATATAAGTCATTAAAAGCATAATACACATACTGTTAAAATTTGAAGACGATTTACCACACCAAACATGAAATAATTGCAATTAAAAATGACATTTTTTACATAGGGTAGATAGGGAAAGGGTGGGGATATGATCATTATTTTATTTTTTTTCTTTGAAGGACTTTCACCATCTTGATGAAAAACTAAAATTTGTTAGAATAATATATTCGGAGTAACTTGAAAAGAAAATTGAAATTATTTACCACGTAGTTTTGATAAAAAAAACAAAAAACTATTTGCTCGATTATTTTTATGGAGGGGATATAAGCACAATGGCTTGGAAACGATCCGGCTAGTATGTGTGTATCTATATAGAGATTTCGTAGTGTAAGTGGACAGTCACGTTAAAAAAACATAACCTAAAATTTTACTTCCTTTCATATTTATAGAGCTGTTAAGTGGCTAAAACTTTTTGTGTGGATTGTCGCGAAAGAACCTCCTTAATTATAATTAAATATGTATGTACATTTTTTCCGATAACCCCTATAATGCAATGTACAGGGTGGCGCAGATGGATCGGGTGGTTTTAAAATACTTGTCAAACTGTCAATTTTAAAGGTATTGGATTGAAATAAAGTGCAAAACGTGTAGTTACAATGGAAGTTTATTAACAAAAAATTAGTAAAGTTAGTTTTTAAAAATTACATCCATCAAATGCCCTCCTTCTCGAGCGACGCATTCTTGGAGTCGGTCCTTAACGTTCCGCATTGCCCGCTCAAGCACATCACCAGGAATTAATGTGATTTCGTTGTGAATTGCTGCCTTCAACTCCTGAATGGTCCGGGGTTTGTTCATGTACACCCTTGCTTTTAAATAGCCCCATAAGAAGAAGTCACATACCGTGAGGTCCGGTGAGCGAGGGGGCCAATGGAGATCTCCATTACGGGAAATCAAACGGCCAGGGAACAGAGCGCGTACAGCTTGCATTGATATCCTAGCGGTATGTGCAGTTGTTTTAAAAACTAACTTTACTAATTTTTTGTTAATAAACTTCCATTGTAACTACACGTTTTGCACTTTATTTCAATCCAATACCTTTAAAATTGACAGTTTGACAAGTATTTTAAAACCACCCGACACAGTTTGACAAGTATTTTAAAACCACCCGATCCATCTGCGCCACCCTGTATAAGAGTCTAAAAAACTCTCTCTTTGGAATTTAATATCTACGGAACTATATTGTTCATAAATTTCGTTTTGCCTCCAATCGATACAAAAGTATTTAAATAATAATCTGTATAAATTTCAAAAAAATCCTAAGAATACCCTTATGGTGAAACAACTACCTTAAACGACTGAACCAAGATTAAAGACTTTTATTTTATTATTTTATTTAGAACGCCTTCGTCGACAAGATGCTGCTGTTCGAACCGCCTTGGTCAATAAACAACACCTTGTTGCTGACATATTACGGGTACCTCCAGAAGAATTCGAAGTAATGGCTGACATCGCTGCGTCCCCAGAAGCGGCGGCGACCGATCGAGAACCAGCTGAATTGGTTTTAGCGGCGATTGGCATGGTGGATCAGCTTACTCACTTAGTCAATGATGCTATGGTTGTGTCTGAAGAGGATGTTGCCCGACGCGGTGGTCGATTACCAACTATTCCTGTGGATCGTCTTATACCTATTACAAATAATTTATCAGGCCAGCTTACCCAACTACTTCGATTTCACAAATCTCGTGATGAGGAACGTGAACATTTAAGAAAGGAATTGGCTCGTGCTAGGGAACAAAATCATCTATTAATGGAAGCAGAACGAAGGCGTCAACTGGCACTCAAAACAACAACAAATTTTGATGGAGAATTGGAAGAGGAAGGAAAAACTTCAACTTCTTCTTCAGAAACAATTGTTAACAGTAAGCTAAATTATATTTGCATGTTTGTGGTGTTTATATTTTTCTATCATTACATATATATTTATATTATACCGATATATATATTTAAATAATATTAATTTTTACTCACTGGCTGATTTCTAGAAACTAGAAAATCGCTTCAAATCTTAATACAATTATTATTATTATTATTTATTTTTATTTTTAACAAAAAAATAATGAAATAATATTTCATTTGTCGTGTTTTGTTTTATGGTGTGTGTTAAACTCAACAATCAAGGAAATTTTAAGCTTCAAGGTGGGGCAAAGATCCGCAGTTTTTTTTTGTTTTTTTTTTCTCCCCTCTTTTGATAGATAGAGTAAAACTTGAATTGTCATCTGAAAACTTGTTATCTTGGCTACCTAACGTAGCTTTATTAGTTCTTAAATCAATCAAATAAAAGTAGCTGAATCCTGCAACTGCGGACGTTTGCCCCATTGTTCGGGGTAAAGATCCGCCCACGTGGGGCAAATGTCCGCGCCCTTGGATCTTTTTCCCCTAAGTAAATTACACCTTAAAATACGGTTTGTGAATTTATTTGTCAAGACAACCAAATTACAAATATAATTTACAAATAAAAATACAGTTTGTTTATTTTACTATGAAACTCCCATTAAACTGAGACACTTTTAAAGAATGTACGTAGGTATCTACATAGGTAAGTAGGACCTAAAAGAATTGATCCGATTCTGTCTGGAATGGGATACATTTTGCGAGTTTTGCTGAATTTGTTCGGATTGTTCAGGCGGTCAATCACATCTTCCCATTGATATTTTAATATTTCCAAAGTTGGGATGCTCGCTTCATAGCACTTATAATGGGACCATCGAATCGTCTTCAAAGTTTGCCCCGTAAACGCTGCGGATTTTTGACCCATCATCATCATTGAGTATACAGTCCTAAGACTGGTTTGATGCAACAATCCGTCTCCACTCGACTCTGTCTCCCGCCAGCTGTTTGACCTCTCTAAATGTCTGGCATCCCATATCCCCAATTATTT
Source organism: Forficula auricularia (assembly GCA_024734495.1). Lineage (NCBI taxonomy): Eukaryota > Metazoa > Arthropoda > Insecta > Dermaptera > Forficulidae > Forficula > Forficula auricularia. Next base: position 275,084 of record JALMQS010000902.1, read on the forward strand.
GGTTGAAATATTCTAATCTGGGTCTTCCCCTTCCCCTTTTCTTTCTCACCTCCCCCTCCAAGATATCCCTAAGCAATCCCCCATGTCTTAGTGTGTGCCCCATCATCTGACCTCTTCTCTTCTTCAGACTCTTCCACAAGGTTCTTCTTTCTCCGATTCTTCCAAGAACTTAACCCATTTAACACTTTTTTAACATTAGCAAACATATACACATCTAAAGTTTATATTCGGTCAGAAAATGTTCGTGATACGTTTATTTAAGGGTATTAGCAAGTAATCCAACCAATGTAGAAGTTAGGAAGAAGCACGTACCCACTGATTTCATACCTGAACATTTCTGAAAATATTACATAAATAATAGTAAAAAACATTTTTCCCTCATAGTTGACAGACCGCTCTCGTTGTGCTATAGACAATTCAATTGTCTAAATTTATCATTTTCTCATTAATATATTAAAGAATATTTAATGAAAATTGTTTTGATCGCGCTTTTTGAATAGGATATATATCGCGAGACTACTGTTGTTTGAGGCTATTGGAGTCTGCTGAGTCTTAAGTCTGGAACAAGAGAGAATTAAAAAGATATGATCCATTTAGCTATAATCCAACGTCATTATTGCTTAGCCCGCATGACACTTGGATGGATCACTTAACGCAAAAATGACGTTGATTATAGCTGAATGGATCATATCTTTTTTCATTCTCTCTTGGTCCAGACTTAGGACTCAGCAGACTCCAATAGCTTCATCAAGCAGAAGTCTCGCGATATATATCTTGTTCAAAAAGCGCGATCAAAACAATTCTCATTAATGTGTTAATTATTCCTTAATATATTAATGAGAAAATTATAAATGTATTTAACTTCATTATTTCAAGTTAGAAATATATAAGTTCAGATATTATTTTCACTTAATATTTGACAAAAATCACCTGCATTCGATTCGCGATTGAATCAAATATAGGAAACATACGATTAATTCTAGTGTCGACTGCTAGCATTTCTACTAACATAACATAAGGTTTAAAACCACGATATAATTTGGAGGTCAGTTTAAAAGTTGGGTGCGGACCTTTGCCCCACCTTACCCTATATTAAAATAGAAAGATGTCCCAATTTTCTATGGTTTATCCCCCTATTTTATTGCAAAGTAACGATATCTATAAAATATTTTCATTCTTTGATCATTGTGAGGTGAATATAATTCTGAACAAGGACATTGATGTTAATATTAAATAAAAATATTAAAATCTTTTTCTATTTTGGTCAAATATTTACTCCTCCCCTTTAGAAATTTTAATGGGCCTTATTCTTCGTCTTTATGGTTCTTGATTTGTTTCGGTCATTATTTACGTTGTATTTTCATAATGAGGAACTTTTTTTTTATTATTATTTATTTACTCCTTATTTTACTCCTCATGGTTACATATGGTAGCTTTGTCTTTGTCATTTAACATATCAAATTAAAGAACAAACATAAAAAACAACCATTTGTAATAATTAGACGAGGGATGAACCGCGAGCTAATATCGTGTACATCTATTTCCACTTTCATTTCCAAGTAGAAGACAATAGATGAAGGGGCATTATCCAAAATAATTCCAAAGACGTGTACACCTAATTCCAATCTCGGTTCACCCCCCCGTAATTAGATAAAGCTAAGAAAGTCTTTTTTCTTACTTTCTTAGGATCCCAAAGTTTCTAAATTCATTCTTCTTTCAACCAGCCATGCGTTCCATCTTCCAGAATTCTTCACCCCCCCCCCCTTGTGCACTTGTAAATATTGCCTCACCTGGATTTGGCCCACAATTATTCCTTTTCTCTTTCCCCTTTGTCTTCTCCTACATTCTATGTAACTTTGTCTTTATTTTTATTTTTTTTTATTCCTTCATTGTTTTTGTTTTCATCATTTTTATTTGTTCATCAAAACCATGCAAAATATATAAATTTTCTCTTATGCACTATGAGAATCTCGAGGGGTGATCCGCGATTGGAAGTAGGTGTACACCTCTATCTCTGGTATCCTGGTATTTTGGAAGTACTTGGAAATATTTGAAAGTACTTGAAACATTTGGAAGTACTTGGGAATATTTGGAAGTGCTTGGAAATATTTGGAAGTACTTGGAAATATTTGAAAGTACTTGAAACATTTGGAAGTAGTTGGGAATATTTGGAAGTGCTTGGAAATATTTGGAAGTGCTTGGAAATATTTGGAAGTACTTGGAAATATTTGGAAGTACTTGGAAATATTTGAAAGTACTTGGAAATATTTGAAAGTACTTGAAACATTTGGAAGTACTTGGGAATATTTGGAAGTGCTTGGAAATATTTGGAAGTACTTCAAACATTTGGAAGTACTTGGAAATGTTTGGAAGTACAAGTGGAAGAAGGTGTACAGCATATTAGGTCGCGGTTCACCCCTCGCAGAATCTCCATATTCTGAGCCATCAATAAATAAATCTAATTCTTGATAAATACTCCTACATCTTGACCTTTTTAAAAAACACAAAATACGAGGATCCATCCACCCGTAACTTATTTTATTTCCTTTTTTACAATTCTCTTTCTCTTTTATAATTATTGAAGGAGACAATAAAAGAGTGTGTTCTGCTGGAATTATAAATTTTATTTATTTATAACGAGACTATAGTTTCGAGGGCTTTGCTCTCTTCATCAGTCTATTACATTCATAAATTAATTCCTGTGAATCCATTGTAATAGACTGATGAAGAGGGCAAGGCCCTCGAAACTATAGTCTCGTTATAAATAAATAAAATTTATAATTCCAGCAGAGGACACACTCTTTTATTGTCTCCTTCAATATATAAAAATTCTGCTACCCACTGCACAAAAACTTTCAATTTCTTATAATTATTGTTGTCTTTGCATCACATCCTACCTAGCTCTTCTAAGTTTTTTTTTATGATATTGATACAAGAAGAAGTTGCACCAAAAACCTCTGTAGTCCGTGCCATCGTGAAAATAGAAAAGATTTAGGCATTGGGTCGGAGTCGAAGGTATAGACGATTTTCTAGGACTCAACACCCCTACACGCTTAAATTGGATACTAACCGAACGAACGCATTCGGCCCTTCGTTTATCCCTATGACATCTAGAGACTGGAACTCTCTTCCCCCGACCGTCTTCCCAGAAAACGTGTAACCTTCAATCTTTCAAGACACACATCTACGAACACCTTCAACTCCGACCCAATCCCTTCTTATTTCCAAGATCATGGGTCCACCACGGACTACATAGATTGAGCCCTTTTGGTGCAACTTCTTGTATCAGTATCATTATAAAAAAAAATCCGAGGATGCGGATCTTGAAAGACTGAAGGTTATCTAGTGTGTCTAATTAAAAAAAATATTTTTTTGAGGGGAATTTTACTAGAAAGAATCTGGCCACCTAATTGTATTACTTTATGGTCATTAATTTATTTTCGCAAATAAGAAAGTGTTTTTAACCAAAGATAAATTAAAAATAATAATAATAATAATAATAATTTCATCTTTGGATATAATAATAAAACTTGAGCAAGATGCGAGGTAGGTTTCACAAAAAAAGAAATAAAACAAAATTGAGTTTTGAATTCGATATTATTTTACCTCGCATCTTGCTCATGTTTTATTATTATATTAAAATGTTTCGCCTAGAACCAACACCTAACTCCTTAAAAGTTATCATCTTTGGATCTTGAAAAACAAGCTACCTTGAAAGAGTGGAAATATTTGTTTGATGATTAATTTATCAAGTGGTGGATTTATCGATTATCAATAAAAATTTGTTTTTATTTCTTAATTTATTTTTTATTATTTTATCAAAGTTATTAGGTTGATGATTTTTATGGTTTATTGGTATTAGCCACACTGGTGTAAATAGAAAATTGATCAAAATTTTATATAAAATTGGAGTAATTTTTGGAGACGGACTGATAAGTGAATTAAGTGGATATTGATGAGGCAGTCCAAAAAGGAAGAGGATAATTTACACTATCCTTTTATTCATAAAACCGACGTTTTGGAGGCTGTTCCCTCCTTCTTCAGGGTTTTGAAAAGTCAGTGAAGGAAATTCAATGCGGCATTCCCCTCTGTCTCCTCTTTCAGTGGCAGTAACAATAATATCTTGTATTTCATTCTCAGCAGAATTATAATGTAATTATTATCACTGACTTTTCAAAACCCTGAAGAGGGAGGGAATAGCCTCCGAAACGTCGGTTTTATGAATAAAAGGATAGTGTAAATTATCTTCTTCTTTTTTTGGACTGCCTCATCAATATCCACATAATTTTATATAGAATTCACATTTTTATTGGCTCTTTCAGAATTTGTCTATGAATCGAAATATTTTCGGTATTTTATTCTGACTAAATCTTGGCAACGATTCACTAAGGCAGGGGTCGGCAACCTGCGGCCCGCGGGCCGCATGCGGCACTTTGCAACTTTTTGCGCCAAAGCACCAATATAATTTTAGGAAAAATCAACAAACTTAGAGCGTTTTCTTGTGGACATTACAACTTACCTCAATAAATTAAATATAACACTGCAATGCAAAGGAAAGTTAATCAACGAGTACCTATTTATGCGAACAAACATTTTCAAGAATGAATTTCATAAAATCAAAATATAGAACGAGGTTGACGGATGAAAATTTAGAAAACTTTTTGAGGATCTCAGTATCCCAAATACAACCGGACTTTAATGAATTATCAAACAATATTCAAGAACAAAAACGCATTGTATTATAATGAATGAATATAAAAATTTTTAAGAAAAAAATAAAAACCGACTTCAAAAATTAAGTGCAACAATATAAAAATACACTAAAAGGTATAAAATAATTATTATCTTATTTAGATTACAACTAAACGACGAAATATTAACACGAAATTACTTTTTGAAGTCGGTGCCAAACATATACCTTTTATGAATCGCACTCGACGGATCTTACTTAGTACGATTTGGAGGGTATGCTCGCTTATAGGTATAGTTTGTTTGGTACCGAATTTCAAAAAGTAATTTCGTGTTAATATTTCGTCGTTTAGTTGTTAACTAAATAAGATAATAATTATTTTATACCTTTTAGTGTATTTTATTTGTTGCATTTAATTTTTGAAGTCGGTTTTTATTTTTTTCTTAAAAATTTTTTTATTTTCTCTTTTTAGTGATGTTATTAATAGTGATCATATCATCAGAACTTGACCAAATTAATATGACACCATCCCTAAGACACCCCCTTTCGGATAAAAGAACCATCGAAATCGGTTCATAAACAAAGGAGTTAGGTCTAAACAAACCTAATAAAAAAGGTCTAATACCTATGAAAAAAAATCGAAAAAAAATGGGACCAATCGGAAGCTAGACTGGACCCAATGCAAAAAAAATTTTCAAAATCGGTTGACAATTGGCGGAGATATGAGGTAACATAGGCACAAAAAAAAAAAAAAAAAAAAATTCAGTCGAATAGAGAACCTCCTCCTTTTTTGAAGTCGGTTAAAAATGAAAGATAAACTATTTTCCTTAATATTTTATATATTTTATATTTACATATTTATATATATGTAATTGGAATTGTATTTCTTTTTTTTTCCTTTTAAGAATTGTAAAATTTTTGTTCTCTGATTATTGTTATTATAGATGTCAATAAAAAATAATTTTTTGATATTTATACTCGTATTTGATATAAAATCACTATTTAAGTTACATTTGAATGTGCGGCCCGCATAAAAAATTTTATTTTGAAAATGGCCCGCCTTCCGAAAAAGGTTGCCGACCCGACCCCTGCCCTAAGGACTTCTTTTTACTCCAGGCCCGCAAAAAATCATCAAAATAATTTAATAAAATTGATATATCTTTATTTAAGGTGTACTATTATTATTTTTAAAATTGAAATGAATATAGGAATTAATTCTTGGTATAATTCAAAGCTGAGGTTAATAAATTTTCTCGCTTAGTTAGTTTCGGCTTTCTATCTAGGTGATGAGCCCCCTGAAAAAACGTGTAATGGAGGAGCAGATACCGGAAGCCAGACCTCAAGGGATGACCAAACATTACATGTAAGTCTTCGAAATTTAATCCCCTCAACCGACTCCTGTACATACACTCACCCTCTCCCTTACTCTTTCTATGGATCAATATTATCTTATTTACTCTTGTTGCTGGAGAAAAGGTAAGTCTCTACTTGCTAGCGGAAACAATTGGTTTCATTGAGTCTTGCTTCTTTTTTTTTTATCCTTTTGTGTCACCTTTATCATAACTCAAAATTGATTACAACTTTTTATCTTTAAATGAATGCTTTTCTATCTATAATATGAAAATTAACATTACTAAACACACACTACTAAATTATTATCAATTAATTATTATGTCAAACACATTTTTCTATCCCAATTTTCCCCTCTTTATTATCATTCTTTTTTAAACGCTTTATATTAACTTCATTTGTATTTTTTTCCATTCCCCCCCCCCCCCCCCCCCCCCCCCCGATAGAAACCAAGTTTAAATATTTTTTTTAAGGTAGTTGTTTCGCGACAATACTAGCAAAAAGTTAATGCTAGAGTATATAGAACAGACAATAAGGATTCATAATTCATAAGCCCAAAACTTTTTGCTGTTTATGTACCGATTCTAGCCAATCCCGTGCTCGTTTGACAAATCTGGCACCATTGTAAGAGATTGAATATTTTTATATTAAAATGACTGATAAAATACATTTTAAAGGTCGATTTATTTCTATAAAAATCGTTTTGTTATTTTTTAACAAATGTAATCAACGCCTATGTTACACCTTATGAAAATTATAATTTTGAAAAAATCTAGCGCATGCGCGCTTTATACATCTTCGCTGGTTAAATAAATGCGCTGTTGCCAAATTGTTTTTACTGTAAATTTTTCATTATACATTTTTCATTATTTATTCATTATTATCTCAAAAAGTGTGTTGTAACTATGAATCAAAATTGTCTTAAAATATGTATTGGTTATTGTTTAATGTTGATTTAGTTTTTTATAAAAATGGTAAGAAGGGTTTCTTAATTATAATTAAATATATGTATGTGAATTTTCCGATATCCCGTATAGTGTAATGTTAAAGAGCCTGAAAAACTCGATTTTTGGAATTTAATATCTTCGAAACTATATTGTTCGTAAATTTCGTTTTGCCACCAATCGATGCAGAAGTATTTAAATAATAATCTGTATAAATTTCAAAAAAATCCTAAGAAAACCCATATGGGTGAAACAACTACCTTAAATTCAAAATATTTTTACCACTTAATTATCTAAATTAATAATTTTCATTAAATTAAATTAGTTTGTGAGTTGATAGAAATTTCTAATTTTGAAAAAACAAAATAAAAGACCAATTCGCCAAATACTAAATGTTTATTTGCATCAAACAGAGGACACTCTTATATTTTGACAAAATTCACGTTTCTAGGCAGTGCCGGCTTAACCGGGGGGGGGGGGGGGGGGGGGGTATATCCCCCGGCGGTAAAAACGTAAAGGGCGCAAAGACGGTAAACATTCTTATTTTTTTAATAAAAATTTTATATGAAGAATGAAGTATATATATATATTTGA